>VWZV01008041.1:0-10320 GCA_013397155.1 Irena cyanogastra | reverse complement strand
AGCTTCTGGCCACCCTGAAAACGCATCTGTTAATACCAACAAATATCGATACTCCCCTTTTCTCAGAAGTTCTGAAAAATCAATTTGCCACTTCTGGCCAGGTCCATGGCTTTTTCCAGTTTGGCCAAGTTTTGGTTTATGGGTGTTCTTGGGGTTAGTCTGGAGGCAAAGTTCACACTGCCAGGTCACTTGAGTGATGGTAGCGTATAGATTCCTGGTGGTAATCTTTTCAATTAGATAGTTATACAGGGCATCTATTCCCCAGTGTGTTTTCTGATGTTCCTCCCTTACTAGTGACCATAGTAAATGGGAGGGGATAACCAGCTTCCCTTCTGCAGTAACAGCCCATCCCTCTTGATTATATGTTCCTTCTTGATCCATAATTAGATTTCCATCTTTTTTTTATTATATGCTGGCTTACCTTCAAGGGAGATCTGTCCTTCTGGAATCAAGGCTCCCTCAATTGTTATCTCACCTTTTGCTGCTTCCTTTGCCTGTCTGTCCGCCAGCTCATTTCCTTCCTCCAATTCTGAGCTCACCTTCTGGTGTGCCTTAATGTGCATGATTGCTACCTTCTCAGGCAGCTGGACTCCTTCCAATAGTCGCATTGTCTCTTGTGCATGTTTGATGTTCTTCCCTTGCAACTTCAACAATCCCTTTTCTTTCCAAATGGCTCCATCTGCATATACAACCCCAAATGCATATCTTGAGTCTGTATGGATGTTTATTCTCTTTCCTTTTGCTATTTCTAAGGCATGGGTTAGAGCAATTATCTCCACCTTTTGTGCAGAGGTATCTGTCAGCAAAGATCCAGATTCTATTACCTCTCTGCAAGTAGTAACTGCATACCCAGCATGTTGTTTTCCACTGATGGCATAGCTGCTCCCATCAGTGAACCAGGTTTCTGCATCATCAGAAGGGGTGTCCTTCAGATCTGGGCGGCTGGAATAGGTAGCTTTGATAGTCTCTAGGCAGTTGTGGTATATTGGCTCCCCTTGATTTCCACTGAGAAAAGAAGCTGGGATGACAATGTTAGTTACCACTATTTCTACATCATCATGTTCTACCATAATGGCTTGTTATTTCAGGAACCTTTGTGGGGAAAGACAGTGCCCGCCTTTCACTTCTAGCACTGCGGACACTGTGTGAGACACTAGTACAGTCATTTTCTGGCCCAAGGTGAATTTGTGTGCTTCTTGGATATTTAGCACAACTGCTGCGACAGCTCTGAGGCACCCCGGCCATCCCTTGGCCACTGCATCTAGCTGCTTGAAAAAATAAGCAACTGCCCTTCGAGACAAGCCCAGGTCCTGGGCTAGTATCCCTAGGGCAATCCCTTGTTTCTCATAGGAAAACAGAAAGAATGATTTACTCACGTCTGGAAGTCCTAGAGCTGGAGCTGACATGAGAGCATTCTTTAGCTGGTGAAAGGCCCACATGGCCTCCTTTGTCCACTGGATGTCTCTGTTTCCATTTGTAATGAGAGCATACAGAGGTTTTACTAGCAATCCATAGTTGTAGATCCACAATCTACACCATCCCGTCATCCCCAAAAAGGTTTTCAGTTCCTTTATTGTCTGAGGTTTCAGGGTTTGACATATCACTTCTTTATGATCTTGCCCCAAAGTCCGTTGTCCAGCACTAACCTCATAACCCAGGTAGAGCACTTTCTGCTTTACCACCTGAGCCTTTTTCTTCGATACGCTGTACCCCTGGAGTCCTAGAAAGTTTAAGAGCCTTACTGTCCAGGCCACACATGCCTCTTTCACCTGGGTGGCTATTAGGAGGTCGTCTACGTACTGCAACAGCTTTCCTTCTTCTGGTGGAGCTTCCCAGGACTCTAAGTCTTTTGCAAGTTGTTCTCCAAACAAAGTGGGAGAATTCTGAAATCCCTGGGGCAACACCATCCATGTAAGCTGAGTTTTGCACCCACTTTTAGGGCTTTCCCATTCAAATGCAAAGATTTTCTGGCTGGCTTCATGGAGAGGGAGGCAAAAGAAGGCATCTTTCAGGTCTAAAAGAGTAAACCAAGTTAGCTGTGGTGTTAAGCATGTTAACAAAGTGTATAGGTTTGCCACTACAGGGTAGAGATCTTCAGTTATCTTGTTGACAGCTCGTAAATCCTGCACCACCCAATATGACCCATCAGATTTTCAAACAGGGAAAATGGGAGTGTTGAAGTCAGACTGACATTCTTTTAATAACCCTAATTGCAAGAAGTTTTTAATCACTGGGCTAATTCCTTCTCCTCCTTTTTCAACGGGTATTGTTTAATCCTAACTGCTTGTTCCCCTTCCTTATGTTTAATTTGTATAGGAGATGCATTCTTCACCGTCCCCGGTACATTGGAAGCCCATACTCCGGGAAACACCTGGCTTATTATTTCCTCATTAATTTCCACTTCAGTTTCAGTGGTTGCTAATATTAAACTTAATATTTCTACATACTGTTGATCATTTACCTTCAGAGTAATTTCCCCATTTTTAAATGTGATGGTTGCCTGTAATTTTTCAAATAAATCTCTACCCAAAAGTACCTTTGGAGAATTGGGCATATATAAAAACTTATGAATACTCCATTGTTTCCCAAGCTTATACTTCAATGGTTTGCAAAAATATGCTTTTTCAGATTGACTAGTTGCTCCTTTCACCACAATGTAATCATCCTCCACAGGCATTAAAGTTTTATTTAGAACCAAATATGTTGTTCCTGTATCAGCCAAGAATTCCACTTCCTTTTCTTTTTCCCCCAGCTTCATTACAACAAGTGGATCAGCTAGGGTGGAGTCCTCTGGTCCTTTTTAGTCTTCTTTCACATGCGAGACCACCCCTTCCCTTTCCTAGTCCCCCTTTCCCTGACAGTCATTTCATCTCCATTCTGGGCACTGGTTTTTCCAATGACCAAATTTCCTGCAGACTGCACACTGGTCTCTACCCAACTGGGGTGGGCCTTGTCTGGATGATCCCTGTCCAAGTCTGCCTCTCCCTTCCTCCCTTACAGCCGTTCCTAGTTTTCTCATCCCTTGCTTGTATCCCTCTTCTCGATTGCTAAAAACCCTCCATGCCTCATTGTCATGGGTTAAAAGACAATATGTTTATTCTATTTGCCACCTGTTAAAGGTGTGACAGTTAATGTTATGCTAATTAGGCAGTTTTCTTATCTAATTAGGCAGTTTTTCTTATCTCTTCCAAAATCGATCCTCCCTCCGGGAAATATCTCCCGTTAATGGGCCATTGAGTGTCATTCCATGACTGATAAAGTTCCATCATCCCATTGGGAGATGCTCTGCCCAAGGGGGAGGAGCCACACATTGCTTCGTGGATATATCCTGAGGCTGTGGGACGCTAAAAACAGCCTTCTCCACTGGATTTCTCAGAGGAGCAGCCTGTTTTCCCACTGAGGAAACCTCCACCATTCTCCAAGATCACTGCTACAACAGGACTACATCTGTCATTGCAGAGGACTGCAGCTACTACTTCAGCTGGACTGCTACCAACAGGCTTTCAGGTCGTATTCTGACTCTGTCAGTGCTGTTTTGTAGTACTGTATTGTTCATTTTATTATTTTATTTTATTTCATTTTCCTCTTCCCTAATAAAGAACTGTTATTCCTGCTCCTATATCCTTGCCTGAGAGCCCCTTAATTTTCAAAATTATAACAATTAAGAGGGAGGGGGTTTACATTTCCTACTTCAGGGGAGGCTCCTGCTTTCCTTAACAGACGCCTGTCTTTTCAAACCGAGACACTCATCCAATAGGGTCTGTAGGTTCCTCCCATCTGCCCCCCAAAGCTTCTGAAGTCTGCATCTAATATCCCCTGTGGATTGTCCTAAAAACAAGCTCACTAGTTGCTGTATTCCTACCTCAGACCCAGGGTCCAGTGATGTGTAGCAGCGCATTGCATCCCTTAGATGATCCAGGAACTCGGATGGTGACTTGGAGAGACCCTGCTTAACTGCATACAAAGCTGACCAATTTATGGCTTTGGGGATTGCTCTTTCCATTCCTTTTGCTATCCACTCTTGGTAACTTTCTAACTTTTGCATTTCTGCTGATCTGTCTGGGTTCCAGTGTGGATTTTGGAGTGGGAAATAGACTTTTACATCTTGTTGTTGTGCTTTATAAAAATCTTCTGCTAAATCCGCTGCTGTGTTTAGAATCAACTGTTTCTCTGCTTCGGTTAGTGCATCTAATAATAATTGCATATCACTCCAATCGAGATTATGTTGTTTTATTATATAGCATAGATGTTTAGCAGTACCTACTGGATCACTTTGGTAATTCTTAGCAACCTTTTCCCATGCCTCCAGGTCAATTGTGGAAAAAGGTACTAGTATTCTTTTCTCCCTCTGGTCCCACTGCCTCCTGTAGAGGTGCTTGCAATGCATGTTTCCTGGTCCAGGATGAAACGGGACTACTTGGAAGAGAGGGAGTTGGAGTTGGCGTTCCCTCCGAGTCCGCATCCTCCTCCTTTCTCCTAAGGGGAAGCTTGAGCAAATTGGTTAAGTCTTGTTCCTGTGTTACTGTGTGATAAACTGTAGTGATTTTGGCTTGCGAATTTGAGATTCTCACCAATTTTGAGATTTCCCAGCCAATGCACCAATAAATATGGTGGGTTCGATGCTGGCCAATCGCCAGTACACTTCTTGCTGTGAGATAGGATTAGGAGAAAGGCAAAGCAGGCTCAAAACTTTAAAAGGGCATGAAGAAAATTTTATTAACAGTAACTAAAAGGGAAAAAAAGTAGTAAGAATCAAAAAACAAACCCTTCAGAACACTTCTCCTCCCCCCCACAACCTTCTTTGAACACTGACAATATAAAGAACCAAATCTAAAATTTCCAGTCAGTTTACCACCTCTAGAATAGTCTTTCTTCAGTTCACTTGGGGAGAGAAGTCCCTCTTGTTAAGGTTATGGAGACTTCTCCACAAGAGGGGAAAAAACAGTTCTCTCGTGGCTCTCTCACAAATAGCAGCTGCCTGGAGAAAAATCTGCTATTGTGAAGTCCTTCCCATTTCCACAAGCCTTCCCACAGCTGTGTTTATGGGCCCTGTTGACTTATGCAGTATTGTTTTAAAGATGAACGGTTCAAAGGCAAAAGTTCTCATTATCTATCTCTAAAATGATCTTCATCCCTGGGAACAGAGATCTTCTTCTTCTCCTGGGGGCAGCAGACTACTCTTCTCTCTTTCTCTGTTCCAACTTCTCATGAGATCACAGCTACTTTCACATCTGCTTACTTCAGCATGGAGGCCTTTGCTCGATATCAATTTGAACACTTTCATCTCCCCATAATTTCATGCATTATAAGGAAAAAGAGTCTTTCTCCATAGCTTTACAAGAGGATTTCAGCCCCAAGACTGAGGCATCTTCTCATCCCTCCCATCTGGGACTTGACTATCTTCCTCACTGACCATGATGTCTTCATGTTGTTCCTTTACATGCTTGCATCTTGTTCTTTTCTCTCACTCAGGGGAGGATTGAAGCACTGAAAGGGTTAACATGTCGCCTGGGCCCTGGTCAGACTGGGTGTTCCTGACGTCTGCAGCTGGGGGAGGGCTGGGGGAGGTGGCTCGGATTGAATTAGCCAGACCCAAACTCAGCAGCAGCATGCCGTGATGGGTAGCTTCTCCTTAGCCCGCCTGACAGTTGTGGGCAACTTCCACGGGATAAAGTCCCGGCACTGACCCTGGGCTGCTCCCGGGGATCAGCGAGCTTGGCTGGGCCCCAGGCCGGGGGCCGCAGCAAGCAGCCAGATGGTAGCAAGGCTGGTTTCATCTGGCCTGCGGCAGCTGATGAGAGAAGGGGGAGCAGGTGGCCCAGGGAAAGAGTGCTCAGGCCAACAGCAGGGGGCCCGCTGGGCAAGGTACAGGCTGGGCCTGGTTACCTGTTGCCAGCTGGGGAAGAAAGAGGAAGTTCCCAGGTTTTTTCATCTTTAACATGTGTTTTTCACAGAGGCGTGTCCAGCTTCTCAGTAGTTCAACCACCTGTCAGCAATACACAAACCTTTTGCCTCACTTCTCAAACTCTTCCCATGTCTAATCATGACATAAATATTATCTGATTTTGTGCACCTTTGGCCTATACTGTACGCTGAGCAACACTGCCTGAATTTCCCTTTCTTAACCTTGTTTTCCTTTTCAAGAGGTAACACCATAGGATCAGTGGGGGGGGGTCTAATCCCACAGTCTCTCTGTTATTCAGGGTGATTTAAGAGGGAGAAAAACATATCTTCGTAAGAAACCTCATCCCATTTGCCTTCTCGTCTCAAAAACAACATTAACTTTAGCGAGGTGTTGTAATCTAAAATTCCAGTAGGTGGCCACCTTGCCCCATCTTCTAATCTATATACGGGCCACCACTGACTGCAATACTTAACAAGAGTTCTCTTATTTTCCGTACCCTCAGTCCCTGCAATTTCTTTCCAATATGCCAAAATACAGCCCAGCGGGCTGGCTTTAGGAATCTCTCTGCTTTGGTCAGTTCCCATTATCTCCTCCTTGTCTTATCTCGCTTCCACTCGTACCTTTCTTCACAAGCCCTCATAGTCCTTTCCCAATTTTTCTCTTGTACACACCAAGTTGCAGGTACCAAATGTGACTTTCCACACACACAATCTTTAGAATGTTGGGTTCAAAATCTACTTGGTTAGGATGCTTTTGCTCACACTGGGGGGACACACTCTGCCACCTGGCAGAAGAACAGTACCAACGTCCTGCTCAAATCCTACACTGCAACAATACCCACACAAGGTGCCACCCCGTTGGTGAATGAAAAACTCTACTCTCGCCCGCCCACACGCCCACGTGCCCGCGCAACGTTCCCAGTCAGCTGCTGAGCGGCGGGGACCAGCGCACTGGGGTCAGGGACTCGCCAGCACGCGGCAGAGAGAAACGGCAGGTGCGTGGTTTGGCTTGCTGATGCAGCGCTTCTGTTTGCGTGCAGTCAGAGGCAAGAACAAAGGAAGGGTCAGTCCCGGCTGTAATGTTCAGATGATTTTATTCTTCCTTTCCTCCAAAGAGGCAGCAGCAAGTGACCTTGAGCTACGCCCGAGATGGAGTTATAAGGGGGGCAAATACCTGGGGGATAGAACCTAGGGTGACCAATAGGGGTATTTCGGGGGAGGGATGAGAGGCGGCAAAGGGCAAATGGGAGAACTTAGGGTTGGAAAGAGGGTCTAATGGACTAATCACCTGTGAAAGCTCTGGTGATTGATACAGAAATTCCCTGAAGAACCAGGGCAGGGCTGAGGTGACAGACAAAGACAGAGGGAAGATTGACAGGCAAAGTGGTGGGGAGAAGGGTGATTGACATCTGTGACAGACAGGTGAAACGGCGGGAAAACTTGGACAAAGTGGCTCAGGGGAGGATCCGCTCTGGGAAGGGCAGGGGGTACACAGGGGCAAACCATTTTATAACTAATTAACATAGAAATGCCTTAATAAAATAGAACAATCAAATAAACTTGAAAACAGAACACCACAAGTACATGCACAAAAACAAATTATTCCATTTATCCCTTCTAGGATGTTCAAAATTTTTGGTGCAAGTTGCTCCCAAACTAAAGCTACTAATCTTCCTGCAGAGGGCCTATATATTCCTTCTAAATAAACCCATTCACCTCCTCTTTCTATCCAGTGATTCACTGGATTCACAAATTTTCAAGGATCAAGCCCAAACCACTGGGGGAAAGGGATTCCTTCAATTCGTCTAGCCTCAGTTAAAATGTACACCAATCACCACATTCAATACACAACAGTCTTCCATTCACACTCACAGTATACTTCACACCACATCTCAGTTACTCTGATCGCTTTGCTTTTCTCCAGTCGCCTCAGTCGCCTGAGGATGAAAACATGGATAGCGCTCCCATACACTTCGTATCAAGGGTACATCTCAATCACTCACACAACCAAAACATCCAAACTCAGCGATCGCACAGTCACAATTCTAATAGCAGCAATAAAAGTCTGAATCAGATGAAAACAAAGATTCACTCAACCCACTCCCAGGGTCACTAGCAGCTGCTCTATCCGTCAGCAAATCCCTCCGCTGGTTCCCTTAGCCAGTTCCTTGAAAGCCTAAACTTTACCTAAACAGGGACTAGGCTGTGTGCCAGATGTCTCTGTGCGGCTTATCAGTGGCCCTGGCCAAGCGTACAACTTATAGGCTCCCTAGATTCGAAACATACGGTTTATCCACAGTTCCATCAGACTGTTGTCTGCCCCAGCAGTGAGCGAGCCGACAAACAGAGTTCCTCCAGGGAAAATCCCAGGGCGCACCTTAGGACGTCTGCCCCTCAGCCGATCCTGCAGCCGGACAGACTTTCTCCTGCCTGGCTCACCAAAATGATGAGCAGAAAAAGACTCCATAACTTGTGAAAGTTGTAAAGTAGGTATGTATTATTCAGCGCTGAGACACATGAGGGGATAGCTCCACCAAAATCATGCGTGCTGTCAACAATGCATATCCCTCTATTTATTCTTTAAAGTATTACATATGCATTAAGTTTCATACATATTCATTACCTAGCCCCACCTAGCCTCCCTTCATATTGTAATGAGTCCAAGTAATTTCCATATGTCTTGCGCTTGTGCAGTGCTCCCTGGTGGTGGTGTGGTGGTGGTGTAAGATGAAGTAAATGAGTCTTCCTCAGGGTTGAACTTTTCCCCTTGCTTCCTCACATCTGCTCCCTGGTCTCTTGGTGTTAGTCCAAGCCTTAAGACTGGTTTTGGCCGGTTTGGGGTCCAGAGAGCAGAATCAGGTCATGGTTCCTTCCTTTTAACAATAGCCTTACATCTTCTCATCCTGCTTTTGCGAGCACAATAAATGTTAAGCAAGCGAGATACATTGTTTAGCCAACTGCCCCATATCAATCATTCTTCAATTCCTAACTCCCTTGCATCAATAGTAAAGGGAAGGGAATTGCAAGAAGGGGGGAAGCTACCATGTGCATGGTCAGCACAAACCACAGAATTGTATATCCTAATAAAAGCCTGCAAAATGTATCAAGGAAAGGTAGTAAATATTTACAGATTCCAAGTATGCATGTGGGGTGGTATGTGAGTTTGGAAAGCTGGGAGGAGACAGGTTAACTTGCTGGGAAAAGCATTCACTCATGAGAGCTCAATTACTCACTTGTTGGAGGTGGTGAATTTACCAAAAGAGGTTGAAATAAGAGCTGTTAAGGGACATCAGGCAGGGTACTCAGAAGAGACAATACATAATCAGCTGGCCAATGGAGGTGTTGAGAAAGCAGCACTTCTGCCAGAGGTCTCTGGGATCCTCCCTTTGCTCTCTGTGATAGCTGTTGCCAGGAGGAGGGTGGAAGTGATGGTGGTGCTGTGTTTTTCACCAGACGAGCTGGAAATAATTAAAAGTGATGAGGCAGAAGAAAGATGGGAGAATTGAGTTACAAAGGACAGTAAACAGTGGATGCCAGGAGCTTTGAGTCTGCAAATATTGGGACAGCTCCATGGGGGGTTTCATTGGGACACTCAAGGATTGGCAGAGACATTCTTCAAGATGTACTGCCTTGAGTCTTTTTGTTTTAGCAAAAGGAACTGTTGAGGAGTGCCTGGCTAAAGTTAATAGCCAGACTACAAAGGAGATTGCAAGGCAGGAAAAAGGCTATGGGCTATACATCCTTCCCAGCGATGGCCGGTGTATTTTGTGGTGATACGTGGAAAGACTCTAAAACTCAAAGGGAGTTTTAAAGTAGGTATGTAATTTGTCAGCCGGGCACATGCGGGATGCCTCTGCAAAGACATGCACATCTACTCACTCTCACTGTTCTTTTTTATCCTCTAAAATGTTACATATACATTAGGTTTTGCAACGCATTTATGCATATTCATTTCCTGGCTCCATCTTGTCCCACTTCGTATGTTAATTATCTTATCAGTCCCTTGCGCCTGCGTACTTGTCTCTGGTGGTTGTCTTGGGGGGTATATAGGATGAAGTAAGTGGTCTTATTCAAGGTTGACCTTCTCACCCCATCTTCTTGCGCATGCTTACTGATCCTTTGGTCACAGTCCAAACCATGAGGTTGGTTTGATCTGGTTGGGGGTCCAGAGGAGCCTTGTTATCTTGGTAGCCTTGTAACTTTGTCCTGTTTTGATGAACATCATCCTTCCCTTATCACACGTTGCCATTATAATAACAAAAGACGCTGACTCAAAGGCTGGTTTTGCAGAATCGCTACTTTTACTACAAGTACTACTTCTTTTATACACCGTTCCAATCCAAATGGACTGGATTGGTCACTTAATACATGCTTGTTGGTTGGCTGGCTAGCCTAAAGTCTTAGCACAAAGAGATA
>VWZV01008040.1:761-28278 GCA_013397155.1 Irena cyanogastra | reverse complement strand
GCCATTGCCATTGCCTTTACCATTCCCACTGCCATTGCTATTCCTATTGCCACTGCCATTGCCATTGCCATTGCCGTTGCCATTGCCATTGCCACTGCCATTGTGAATGCCATTCCCATTGTCACTGCCATTGCCAATCCCATTCCCATTACCATTGCCAGTCCCATTCCCATTACCACTGCTATTTCCATTGCCATTCCCACTGCTATTTGCATTCTCACTGTCACTTTGCTTGCCATTCTCATTGCCATTGCCATTCCCACTGCTATTTGCATTCTCACTGTCACTGCCATTGCCATTGCCATTGCCATCCCCACATGGCACCACGATCTCCCAGTGCAGGCCCTGGGTGGTGCTGCACCCATCTCACTTGCACAGGGAGCCACAGCTGGGAAAACCCTCCGAGGCCATGGAGCTGGACCTTGGAGAAACCTCAGGGACTTCCCGAATTCCTTCTCAGGAACTTCGGAATCCTGCTTTCTTATTCCCTTGCCCAGGTGCCTCCAGCTGTGTTTTTCTAAACCAATTATTTCTCAAACCTGAGGAAAACAGTGTTTTCCTTCGAGCTGGCAGAAGCAGGAGCGAGGTTTATTTTCCCTCCAGAGGAAGGAGAGACAGACCCTTGCTGGGCCCCAGAGTGCAGTGCAGGCTGACCTGGGAAGCAGCCGTGCCTTTCCCTGGGTCCCCCATGGCGTGTGCAGGAGGGAGTGTTGAAATTTCCCTGCTTTCCTTGGCTCCTCCCGAGCTTTCCCGAGGTGTTGTAACCACGCTTTGGCCGGGAAGGCGGACGGACGGACGGACGGACGGCTACAAGCTCCGACAGCTCCCAGCTATTTCCCAGTGTGGGGGATGAGGGATGTGCATTAGAGCTGGGGGATGATGCACAGCAGCCACAGCTCCATGTTTCTCTTGGAGCGGGCTCGAGGCTTCCAAGGGAAGCATTCGGTTCGCGCGGATGGAGCACGGGCGGGATCCTGGCCCAGCCTGAGCATCAGCAGCATTCTGACACCATTTATTTACTTGAATGGAACTCATCAATCACCCTTAATTAAAGAACAGAGCGATGGCTTCGTTAATAACACGGGGTGTCCAAACCTTTAGCACAGGATCCCAGGATCACTGCAGCTGGGAAAGATCTCCAGGATCATCGATGCAGCCGTGTCACCCAGCCCTGAGTTCCTTGGGCACCTCCAGGCACGATCCCTCCCACTCCAAACAACACTCCCAGTGTCCCCCACCTTCTAGTTCTCTGCTCCCTTTGGAATTTATTTATTAGGATTTCAAAAAGTTTTTAAAATCCCATTCCGAGTGTGTCCAAGGAAAAAGCCAAACCGAGTTTCGCATCACGAATCCAGCATGAAAACACAGTTATAGATATAAAATGTAGCTAAAATATCGGTAAGATGGGTATAAAATCCTAAATAGCATCACAGCACATTTTGCACGCCACAAAAAACCAGAAAATTGAAACAAATCCCTGCTCCCACCCTCACGCCAAGCCCAAAAAATGAGGATGAGGGCTTGAAGGCCCCCGGGTTTTATTTCTAGTCCATTGATCCCTCTTCCCCCACCCCAATCAGGGAGGAAATTCCGTGTTCTTACTTTGTATTCTGGAATTGACAAAGGGAGGAGAGAGATTGTCATGAGAGCCGAGGTCTCTGCTCGCCATGTGGTCATAGTGAGTCCCATCTCCATAGTTCTGGCAAGAAACCGGGAAAAAACACAATTTTACACCTTGGAACAGCCTTATCCCTACTCAGTCTGAAGCCTGCTCGAAGAAACACCATTGCCTTGCTTTTTTCCTGCCGATGGACTGGAATGACACATTCCAGAGAGTTTTTAGTGCTGTTTCCAGATTAGAAAGAGAATCCTGACTGGAGGCCTGGGACGATGTTCCTGAAATTCTGTGCGGGGCAAATCAGCACAAAACCCTCTCCGAAGAGCCTTCCTGCTTAAAGCACGGAAGAAAGGCTCTGGAGGAACCAGGTCTCCCGCTGGGGGAATTCCATTCCAGCAGGGAAAAGCGAGGTCAGGCTGTTTGCGGAATAATTCCGCGACTTAATGCTCGGCCTCGATTCAAATTCCCGAATCCTTCCCCGGCTCGTGCTCCTTTTCTTTCTATCTCCCCACTTCATTCAAGGGTTTGGAGGCAGAAATAATCGGTGTGTGCCAATTCCCAATTTCCTTTTCAAAACATTTTTCCCTCGGAAGCAATACAAGTGTCAAGGGGAAAAAAAAGGGCAGGAAAATCAAACTGACAGATGGAAGCGGGAATGACGTCAGGGATGCAAAGCAGGACGCAAGAAGAAAAGGTGCTGGGATTCCTTCCTCGCAGGCAGGCACGGGGGAACGAGGGCTGCCCCGAGGGAAAGGACACGGATTGAGGATGAGGAGGGGATGAGGACGGGGATCCTGCTCTTCCTCGCCATCCCAGGGCCTGGAGCTGCCAGAGTCCCGCTCCCTCGAGTTAATTGGGAAACAATTCCGAAGCGATTGCAACGAACTGAAAGAAGGGCCCGAGGAAGGCACTCTGTGCTCCCTGTGCTTCTAGGGAATAAAAAGCGGGGAATAATCAGCGCTGCTGCTGCACGAGCCATGCCCAGCCTGGAGGGAGGCAGAGCTAGGAGGCTCCAGGTGGGAACGGGGGAGCTCCCATGGAGCTGCCAGCGCCTCGGGAGGATCCAGCTGTGCTGCTGGAAGAACTGCTCTTCCCACCACGGCATCCCCGTCCCGAGGTGTCAAAACGATGTGGCTAACTGTCCAGAGGAACAATTGAAGTGACTGGGCCCAGCTGTCTCCCAGATCCCAGCGAACGCCGAGACGCGTTCGCCCAGGGAGTTCCTCTCCTGAGTGGGGAGCGTGGGGAGCGTGGGACGTGGCCATGCCCCATGGCAGCCTGCAGCAGAGGTGGGCTGGGCTGGAGCCGGCGTGCCCCAGCACTCAGGGGATGTGCTAAATTCCCCAAACTGCAGCCACGGGCAAGGAGAAGGCTTTGAAGCTGAGGTGGGAAGGGCGGGGATGACAGCTCGGTCATGGAACGCAAGCCCCAGCACTGGGACGGGTGCTGGCCCTCTCCTGCAAGCCCCAAAAATCCCTCGAAATCCAAGGCAGAGAGTGAAACGCTGGGAAGCAGCCTCTGCTCCACCCGTGCCTCGGGCTGGGGGCTGACAGACCCCATCAGGAATTGGTTAATGAACATTGACAGAAATGCCGAAACGCTTTGGGTATGGATCACTCCTTCCCCTCGCTCTGCCTCTCATGGAGCCCGGCCCACGGCAGGCTGAGGTTCGGAAATGCAAACATTCACAGGAGCCATTTTAATGAGAATCCGAGTTCCCGGGCCGGCTTTTCCGCACGCTCCGAGGCCGCCTCGGCCCCGGGATTGCACGTTTCCATCTGCAGGAAGCGTGGCTGGGGGATAAAGATTAGATTCTACTTACCCGGGATGGACTCGGATGTCCTGCATTCCCCCAGGACCCTGAGCTAGTTCTGTCTTCTACATCTGGGGACAAAAAAGTTCTTTAGGCTTCGTGGAAATCATTCCCGCCTTTTGTGAGGGCACTGAGAAATTAACGTTTCAAATTAATCTCCCGGTGCCTTTAATTAAGAACCGGGCGTGAGGAGCCGAGGCCGGGAAGCGGCTCCTGACCCCCGGCTTAAAGGAACTCATTGAAATTCACGGCGGGAAGGAGCCGGACCCTCAGGAATGCCGAGCTCTGAGCAGCAGAATTCCTGCCTGCCTCCGAAGTGGCTTCAGCGGAACAGCTCCCGTCCTTCCCCGAGCCCAGCAGAAACCAGGGACTGCAAACGCCTGGGGCAGGACAAAGCTGCAGGTGCAAGTGCAGGGTGGGGTGTCACCCGAGGAATGCAGGTGGGCTGGGCCAGTCCCACAATTTCTCCTCTAGTCTGCACTGCATGCTTTGGGATGGAAGGGATTTTAAGGATCAATCAGTTCCAGCCCCTGCCACGGACACCTCCAGCTGTCTCAGGTTGCTCCAAGCCCTGTCTCACCTGGCCTGGGACACTTCCCTGCTTAAAGCCATTCTCTTTTTAGGTCAAACCCATCCCGGTTCTAGGATCAGTGAGAGGAGGAACGGAGGAGGTCATGAGCAGGTGCTGCGACTGAATCTGGGGCATTTCCGAGATCCCAAACCTGACACGTTCACGGAGTTTAATTCTTTCCCCCAATTAGGATTTCTATTCTCTCCATAACAGATGAACACGTTAATAGCACGAGACACTCGGAGGTAAATATTTAATTAAGCTCCAGGAAAAAAAAAAGGGAAAGAAACTGTGGATCATTTACCTGACAGATCCGATCAACCATTCCATTAGGTTAATTAGGCAGATTTTTAAAAATCAGTTGTGTTATGTAACAGGCAATTAACTCTGGGGAGCCCCGATCCATCTCCTGCTCCAAACCACGGGATGTTATCCCATGGGTTCTGATGGGCAGCGCCCCCAAAACCCAGCAGGGAGCAGAAGGGCTCAGGCCCTAGTGTCCACTGGAGTGATTCTGGAAGGAATCACAGCAGAGGCCCGCGGGCTGCGAGGGATTTCAGGGATTGTCCAGCCCGGGCTGCTCCAGGCACGGGGCAGCTTCTCTGGGGAGCTGTGCCAGTGCCACCACCCTCACAGGGAGGGGTTCCCTCTCCATGGCCTCCTTTGGAAAGGGACGGGCCAGGCCTCGTGCTGGGGCTCTGGCAGTGGCACAGCAGCCGCCTCCCGATTTTCCTGGATTTCACCCGAAAAGTGCCGAGCGCTGGCGACCCTCTGCGAAGCATCACCGAGGAGCCCTAATGAAGTAACCCTGACGGATAAATCCATTTCTTTCTCCCTAATCAAATCCAAGCAGGTTGACATAACCCAGGGACTTAATGCGGTTATTCCCTGGTAATTGGAAAAAGGCCCTTTAGTTCTCATTAAAACAATCTTTGGGGATCGGCGCAGCAGGCGGCTCTGGATTTCACGGTGCCCAAGGAAAGCGCGAGATCCAGCCCGTACGGAACCCGGCCGGGATCTCTGACTCCTGCGTGGAGCCCAGCGTGGAGCTCCTGTTTCCAACTGCTCCAGCCCGAGCCGAGCTCCAGAGGGAAAGGTGGATCCAGAACAAAGCAGGCTCCAGCTGGAGCAGCAAGCGGGATTTTTGCTACAGCCTCAGTTTTCAGCTGGGCATCGAGAGTTTCACACGGTCGTGGAATCGCTGTTGAGGTCGGGAGAGACCTCGGCAGGGGCAGAGGTGGGAATTCTCTTTAGGAATTCTCTTTAGGAATCTGCGATAAAGAAGGCAGGACTTCAAGGATCACCAGGGGTGGGTTAGGAGGGACTTTAGGACCATCTCACCGCACAGCTCCTGCTGTCCCAGGCTGCTCCAAGCCCCATCCAGCCCGCAACGCTTCCAGCGACGGGGCAGCCGCAGCTCCTCGGGGCAGCCTGGTCCCTGAATCAGCCGGGATTTGCATCCAGACCAAGGAGGGTGGGGGAGATCTGCTGATTCTTATCCTCCTGCAGCACCACAAACAGACTTTGGGATTGCTGCTTCCCAAAATGCCTTCAACCGGGCCTGCTAATCCCAATTAATTTCAACACGCCTGGTTGGTGGATTGAGACCTTTCCTGCTGTTTTGCTCTTCAAAAGAACTTGGATTTATCTGAGTATTAGGTTGAAAAACTACATGAAAAAACCAAGCTCAACAAAATACAGAAGAAGCATTAAAGAGGAAGATCAAGGGAAGAAGAAACCTGGATATTTGATAAGCTAAAGGACTGGAAAATTTAAAATGCACATCCATTGATCCAATCTTTTTTTGAAGGTTTTGCTCTAAATATCATCAGGACATGAGAAGAAAAGCCCAAAACAACAGGCAGGGAGGTGATGTGGAAGAAGGACGGGATGAAGGCCTCAAATACTTGGAAAATTCACTTCTGCAATTAAACAGGCATCTCATTTTCTGCCTGAATTTCCAAAGCTTCCACAAATATCCGTGGGGAGTCAGAGACACCGCTCAGAAAGAGCAGCGGCGCAAACAAACCTGAACTGTTCCCCGTGCCGCGTTCCCAACAAAGAATTCCATTGTGCCGCTGGCGCTGAGCTCATCGCTCCCCACACTGTCCCGGGAGCCAAGCGCAGCCCTTTGCCAGCCCGTGGACCGTGTGTGGGACAGCCCCAGCTCTCCCAGCTCTGCTGCATCCCAGCCTTGAATCCGCTTCTCCCGAGGCCAGCGGGTCCTGCTCGCTCCCTGCTGTGGCTGTGGCTGCTCCTGGCAGTGGCCAAGGTCACGCTGCATGGGCTTGGGGCAACCCGGAACAGTGGGAGGTGTCCCTGCTCCTTCAAAGCCCTCCCGGCCCAAAGCGCGCCAGGATTGCTGCTGCGGAACACTGGGATGGCTCCTGAGCCCGAGTCAGAGGGGACTTTCTTATTTTGGCCTTTGGTTTGTTCCCCTGCTGAGAGAATAAATAAATAAATTCCCAAATTTCTGCTGTTTGGGGAGCCTGTGAAAACAGGAGCTGTACCGGAACGTTCCGATGTTCTGGAGATGCTACAAACAAACCACTCCTGGATGTGGAAGAGAAAACCATTTCACTGCAGAATTCCAACTTGGAATAATGTCATTTTCCTCTCCCCCATTTCTCCCCTTGCTCCCTGATCAGGGGGAACCAGGTGGGGACTGGGCTCTGCTCCCAGGGAACAGGGACAGGAGGAGAGGGAAGGCCTCAGGCTGGGAGTCAGGGAACATTTCCTCACAGAAAGGCTGCCCAGCCCCAGCCCAGCTGCCCAGGGCGGTGCTGGAGCCCCTACTCCTGGAGGGATTTAAAGCCCTGTGGATGTGGCACCAGGGGACGGGGATCAGTGCCACTCCACGGTCTCAGAGGGCTTTTCCCTCTGGACAGGGGTCAGTGCCACTCCACGGTCTCAGAGGGCTTTTCCCCCTGGACAGGGGTCAGTGCCACTCCACGGTCTCAGAGGGCTTTTCCCCCTGGACAGGGGTCAGTGCCGCTCCACGGTCTCAGAGGGCTTTTCCCTCTGGCCCAAGCCAGTGGAAAGTCCCTGCAGAGTGGAATGGGAACATCCAGCCATGGGAGCGGGTGACATCCCTCTCCGAGTTCTCCCAGCGAATTGTGCTTTGTAGCAGGAAGGCTGAGCTGAGGATAAAACCAGCCTGACGTGCCCATGAATGCCAAATGAACTCATCCTGCTCGGATTAATTCATCACCGTGGGACACTCGCAGCCGCAGAGCCACGCCGGGAGGATTCCTTTCCTCACACACGCACGGAGCAGGGCACAGGTAGGGCAGGGCACGTCCAGCCAGCAGCAGGGACACGCCAGCCACTCCTTGCCTAAAGGAACCGCCCGGGAACCTCCCAGCCTGAGGAGCTCCGCAGGATCCGTTCCCCTCCTCTCCCTACAGACAATGGTGAGTATGAACGGAGTCACCAGTCCCACAACGGTTTGGGTTAGAGGGATCTGAGGGATGATCCCATCGCACACCTCCCACCGGAGCAGTTACTCCAAGCCCTGCCCAGCCGGGCCTGGGACACTTCCAGGGGTGGAAGGACATCCACAACCCCTTCCAAGGTTATATCCAGGTGTACCTGCACAAGCTCTTCCAGCCTCCACGCAGCTGGGCCCAGACTCTTGGGCCTTTTCCCTGAACTCCTTTCAGGCACTCCCTGGCATGGAAGCCTGAGAAATTCCCTGGCACTTTTGGCAAAGTTCCCCTCTCTGGAGAAGAGCTGAGCCACGACTGCAGCCCTTGAAGCCTCTGCCGGGGACGGCTTCCGGAGCGGCGCCGTTTGATTGTGAGCGTGGAGCTCCCGGAGCGAGGGGCCCTTGAAGGCTTCTTCATCTCCTGCCTCTGAGCTCTGCCCTTTGCTCCGGCAGCAGCTGCTCCCTTTCAACCTGCCCATATGCTCCGCAGAAACTTCCAGAGCTCCAGCCTGTTCCCACAAGGCAGCGGCTCCTTGCTGAGGGGACTCATTAAAACTGGAGATGCTAAGAAACCACCTGGAAGGGGAAGATGGAAACGGTTCCGAGTCTTGCCCCCCTCCTGGACACAGGACAGGTTTGGGGACTTCACTGCCTTTAGATCATCCCTCGAGTCACCTCCTAATCAGAGAATTCCAGCTGGGAAAAAGCTTGGCTTTCTCCAAGGTGTTTGGAGCACATTCTGTACTTTTTCAGCCGACGGGTCATTAAGAGCTAAATTATCCTTACGAGCGTCTCCTGAAAGGAACAAATGGCGTCCCTGCACACGGAAGGAGAAACACAGCCACATCTCCCTGGAATACGTGGTAGGACCGTGCCGGAACATTCCCTGACACACAGCCCGGCGGCACTGGGTGCAAACCGCAGCCACATCTCCCTGGAATACGGGGTAGGACCCTGCTGGAACGTTCCCTGTGCCGGAACATTCCCTGTTACTCAGCCCGGCAGCACCGGGTGCAAACCGAGCCCAGGAGGTGGGAACAGAGGAGGAAACTTTGCACCCACCCTGCCTGGAGGCAGTTCCTCTCCAGCCCGGTTCTGGATCCCGGGCTTTCCTGCAGGCCTGGGGAGCTCTCAGCCTTCTCCCCTCCGGCATTCACCGGGCCCCTCGGAGCCCAGAGCGCAGCCCCGGGGGCAGCCGGGCTCGGAGGGCAGCCGGGCTCAGAGGGCAGCCGGGCTCGGAGGGCAGAGGAGCCGGGTCTGTGCCGGCAGTGCCCCGAGGGGGCAGAGCGCGCACATCCTGTTTACAGCCCCAGCCCTTCCCCAGGCATCCGAGCGAGCGAGCGTGGCCATTGTTGTCCTTGGGAATATGGTAATTGGGATATTTTTACCCAGCTCCAGAACATATTTACAGCCCACAGCAGACTTTCAACAACAATGCAACTTGGAGAGCTGTAAATATGGGACAATCATCCCCAGCCGCCCAGCTCTCCTTCAACACGTCTTGGCATTTGGGCCAGCAGCTCCACTCCAAACATATGGCAGGGAAAGCTTTCTCATTGCAGGCAGCGAGGGGCTCTGCTCCCTCCTGCTTTCGCTTTGGGCTGCTTGGAGGACTCGGGGCCCCA
Source organism: Irena cyanogastra (assembly GCA_013397155.1). NCBI lineage: Eukaryota > Metazoa > Chordata > Aves > Passeriformes > Irenidae > Irena > Irena cyanogastra. Next base: position 19,224 of record VWZV01008040.1, on the reverse strand, counting down.
TCTCCCTGGGCAGCGGGAACAGGAGAGGGCAGCTTTCCGTGAGGAGAAGCGTGGGGATGCCCAGGGACGTCAGGAGGCTGCACTGGGGGTGGCCATGGACACCACACCACTCCCAAGGCGGGCAAGAGCTTAACTCCATCACTCACTTTCCCTCCATAAAATCCAAACTGTTTCCATTGGAAGGGGTTTTAAGGAGTGTACATCCACGCCTGCCATAGCAGGGACGCCTCCCACTGTCCCAGGCTGCTCCGAGCCCTGCCCAGCCTGGCCTGGGGCACTGCCAGGGATCCAGGGACAGCCACAGCTGCTCTGGGCACCTGTGCCAGGGCCTGCCCGCCCTGCCAGGGAGAATTCCTGCCGGTATCTCACCTAGCCCTGCCATCCCCTGGGTGCTGTCCCTTCAGGCCCCCGTTGGAGGGGATTTCCACAAATCCAGGATGGAGCTGGAGCTGTGGAGAGGCCCAACTGATTTAATTATCTGTGTTTAGAAGTGAGTAAACAGAGACATGGCTTTAATGAAAAGGGCCAAACAGCATGGAAGCAGCTGGAAGGGGTTTTTTTCTATCCCAATTGCTATTTTATTCCAGTCTTGAGTCACTTCTGTCCCCAAATAAAGCAATTTGAATTTAGGCCAGAAAGCTAAGACCAGGTTTTATTCACATGGGCAGCTAAAGCTGTGGACTCTCCATCCCTGGAAGTGTTGGAGCAACCTGGACTAGTGGAAGGTGTCCCTGCCCTTGCCCTTGTTCCAACCCATAATTTATTGGAGGTTTGCCTTTAAAAATCAAACCCCACGATGAATTTGTGGTTTCTCTGTGCTTCATGGAAGAGCTTTTTTATGGCCCCGTGTTTGTTCCTCGGAGAAGCAGCTCCGGCCCACGGCAAAGGGCTTGGAGCGAGCTGAAGGAACAAATCCCAGCTGAGCCAAAGACACCCAGGAAAGGCAGGATTTCCCCTGGAGGCCACGAGAGCTCGCTGCCTTTCCCATGGGAGCACACCCAGCACCTCCCAGTTCCCTGGGCACTGCCAGGGATCAGCAGCCACAGCTGCTGTGGCACCCTGTGCCAGGGCCTGCCCACCCTCCCAGCCAGGAATTCCACCTCAATATCCCAGCTGGCAGTGGGTGCTGTCCCCAGTCCCTCTCAGCTCTCCTGGAGCCCCGCAGGCACTCCCTGTGACCCTAAGCATGACTGAATAACCAAAGATCCTCGAAATTTATGTGCAGCTCTTCAAAGCCATGCACACAAACCTGGCAAGAAATCCAGCAGGTACCAGAGCCAGCTTTGCCCACGGAGCAGAGGAGGCTCCTTTAGGAGCCCGGAGTTTTCCTGCTCTCCCGGAAGAAGCAGCAATTAGGAAGGTGAGGAAAGGTAATGGCTTTCAAACACCCTGCTAATCCCAATATTAGTGCCTGCAAAAGGAGGACTGCCAGGAATTTGGAGGAGTGCCCAGCGATCTGTCTTACCTTCGGTAATAAAACTGTGCTATAAACATGAGCGAGAGACTTTGGATACACTTTCACCTTCCCTTTTTTTTTTTCCCAGGCTATTCTTTAGCACCAGCGCTAATCCAGTGGCTTTAAAAGCTGCTGGAGAGATCCATCAACGTGCCAACGGGAAGCCTTTTATTTAGGCTACACATCTTTAAAGCTGACTTTATTTCACTGCCATGGAGGACTGGTTAATCCTGGATCCCTTCAGCTACCGGCATAAAAAGAAAACACCAAGCAGCAGCGTTGGGAATGGCAAGAGCTGAGTCACTGTTCCCTGGCTCTGAGATCTGTCTGAGGTGATCTTGGGCTCAGTTTCTGCAGCCACAGACCCCGCGGTGCAGGGTGTGGCTGCTCCCTTCCCTCCCGCTGTCCTGGAAGGAGGGGACTCTGTTGTCCAGAAGCTGGAAATAGCCATGGCAAGGTGTTGGAGCTCCAGATCCATGGCCAGGCTGGCTGGGACTGGAGCACCCTGGGATAGTGGGAGCTGCCCCTGCCCACAGCTCTTAAAGCTGAGTGTGAAGATCCTCCCACCCCAAACTATTCCATGATCCCAGCTGTACAGAGCAGAATTCCCTGCTACAGCCAGGTTCTGCTGTTGGTGCTGACACCTCAGATTTAGGTTTAATATTTTCAGACTCTGCTGCTTTAGAGTGTGGGTCTGGGCTGCATATCAGGGCATGGTGAGCTCTCTGCACAGAGCAGGGAGACAAAACAATTCCTGCTCCAGCTGGGCACCAAGGACAAATGATCCAAATCTCAGCCCAAGAGCACAAACAGCATGGAGTGAAGAGAGAAAAACAAGGAGGATTGGACTGCAGAACCTAAAGCTGGAATTGGACAGTGAACTCCAGTGTGCAAATGGAGCAGAACTGATCACAGTGACAGACTCTGTGCCCATTTTGTGCCCATTTTGGTTCACCTGGGGTGCAGCCCTGGCTAGGCTCTTGTGCTGCCCAAGGTGGATCCACTGAGGCCTCCTAATAAATCCCTGCTTTTTTCTTTAACCAAGTCTGGTCTCTGTTCTAGGCCAGCCTGCACACAGCATCGCTGCAGATGGAACAGCAGCAGTGTTCACAAACCCGATGGGACAATCCCAAACCCGGCCTGAAGAAAAGCTGAGCGCAGCCCTGCAGTGGAGGGCTGGCTTGGACAATCCCAAACCCGGCCTGAAGAAAAGCGGAGCGCAGCCCTGCAGGGGAGGGCTGGCTTGGACAATCCCAACCCCGGCCTGAAGAAAAGCTGAGCGCAGCCCTGCAGTGGAGGGCTGGCCTGTCCCCTGGGACCAGGCTGGGAGCACAAGCCGGCAGGACGTGCCTCATTTCCGAGGCTTTGGGGCCTTCCTTCCTGTCGGCGCTGGCATATCCTGTTCTGTGTGCTCAGATCAGCACAAAGGCTCGGTGCACACGGGACCAGCTGGAGAGGCCGGTGCAGCAGCAGAGCTCCGAGGGGCTGCGGGGATCTCACAGAGCCGGGGAATGGTTCGCGTTGGAAGGGCCTTCACCTCCCCCTGTCCCGGGCCCGGCCTGAATTTCCTGCCGTGCTAAATCGCACCCCTCCACGCTCAGACAGCCGCTCCACCTCTGGCGTGCTCAGGAACGAGCTGGTTTCTCCCTCAGCAGCTTCAGAGGCTCGGGAGATGCCAGAGGAACTCCTCTGGGATGGGCAAACCAACCGCGAGTCCCCGAAGGCGCTGCGAGGTTTTACAGCCCCGGCCGAGTCCGAGCTGGGAACGGGAGCTTGGAAGGAAGTTCACACGCAGCACAGCTGGGAGCCAAACAAAAGGCATTGTGTGGAGAGGAGAGTTAACGAGAATTAATATGTTTTAGATTAATTGCTAAAACATACCGGGACCAAACTTGAGGGATTTGGATAAAACTCCCAACTTTACTGGAAAACTAAATTGATAGGATCAGCTGAGCCCTCAGTTTCAGGAACTGACGGCCTCCTCGCTCCAAGCCCCATCCCAAACGCAAGGAATAATCCTTGCGAAGCTGCTCTTGATTAATTCCTGTGTAAATAAAATCCCAATCAGCCTCGATTTCGCCAAGAGAAGGGAATCAAAACAATGTGGAGCCGCTTGCCCAATCTCTGCCCAGCCTCCGTATTCCAGCGTTTCCTCGCGGAATTAGGCATCCCCAGAAGTGTCAGCGTCTCCAGGGCTGCTCTGCAGCCACACCAGAAATCCCTGCTGTGCTGGGGTCCGACCTGAGGCGTTCCAGCTCCCGTGGCCCGTGTCAGCAGAGCCTTTCAGCCCCTCCATCGTGCAGGCAGCTCAGTCTCCCTTTGGGGCAGAGAGATGATGCTGGAGCTGCCTGAAACGCGGGGATAGCAGGGCCCCAAATGCTCTGCCCCAGACTGGGCAGTGCCTCCTCAGAGACCCTTTCCTACATTCCATCCATTCACAATTTCTGTGTGTCTTCCCTATTTCGTGTTCTATAAAAACCGGGAATTGGGTGAAGTAAATCAACGACTCAGCCCAAAGTTAAGCTCAGCCCAATCCAGGATGACTGGGTTTTGCTGCAGAAGCAGCAAAGGCAGCTCCGAGTCGGCTGTGTATTTATTTTTTATAGGAAATCTGGATAATGGAAACCACATACAACCTCTCGGATTTTTCCTATAAATATCTCAGCAGTCCCAAACCTCCGAGCACAATGCAAATCCGCTCGGCTTTGACTCCTTTCAGGAAATTCTCAATGACTTCCTGTCACAAAGTCCAGTAATCACTGTCTCTTCTCCAACCACTCCTAACTGCTCTGCTTCCAAAGTGGATCCCAACTTTCTTTCCAGGATTAAGTCCAAAGTCTCATCTTTGCCTCCCTGACTCTTCCTCGGGAGCCAGGCTTGCATTTGCGATGCTCCCGAGGGATTTGCTGCTCTCTCACTTCTCAGGAAAGTAAACTGCAGTTTAGGCTCCTGGAAGGAGATTTAGGGTATCCTTGGAGTAAATCACACTCAGGGTTTACTACACCTGGGTAGAAATAAACAAATTTGTTCCCACTTCCACGGAGATCAAATGACATCAAACCCGGAGTACGGCGGTGCAGGGATCCACCACGGCTTCCAGGGAGCTCCAATTCCCTGTTAATTACCCCTGGAAAATAATTGGGTGCCAAATCTGGGCACACTCCTCACTTTGGCAGCTCATGACAGATTTGTCTATAAAGTGCTGGGAAAATCAAGACAATTTTTGAGCAAATTGATCAGAGTGCAAATATTGATCCTTTTGGCCTTCTTGGTGTTCCACAGAGTTCGTTAATTAGGGAGCCTCCCCCTCGTAGGAAGGCAAACTCGTCTCAGGCTCTAAACCCCTGCTCGTGCTAATGACTCCTCTAATCCGGAATTACCGGAGCTCCCTTTAAGCTCAGCCCAGGTCAGGCTTACTTATCTGGAGAAGCTCAGGCTGCCCTACCCCTGGCAGCGTCCAAGGTCGGGTTGGACCAGCCTGGGATGGTGGAAGGTGTCCTTGTCCCTGGAACTGAGGAGCCTTAAAATCCCTGCCCACCCAAACTGTTCTGCAACTCCACAAGGCCGGGGAATCTGACTGCAAATCCAGCGAATAACCTGGAATGTCGGAAATAACCCTGCTTGATAGCTCCAGCTCCTTTTCCTGTGACCTTTGTCCGGGAGGATTTGATAGCAAACTCCTAATAAAGGAGTTGGCAAACACGTCGGGAGGCAGCCGCAGCTTTCCTGCTCTCAGTGGGAAGTTTATAGCCTGGATTCTGTTCCAATGGCTGTGCATACCATTAGCATATTTAAATAGGCTGCTTCCCAAATTAAAGTGGAAGGAGCTATAAAATGCTGTTGGCTGTGCTCAGTGTCTCCTTCTGAATCAAAATTCAACCCTCTCTAAGATGTTTTTTTCCCTGACTTTCGACAAAGAGGGAAGACTTGCAGGGAAAATAAGCAAGGCAAAAAGGCTAAGTTGAAGTACTCAGTGTTTACTACTGGGATACTTCTGACTGCATTTACCAGGAGCACTGGGGAGAAAAGGAATTTGAGTTCTGGTCAGAATTTCGATCTAGCAGACAAAAACTCTGGGCCGGGCCAGTTTTCAATAATAATTCTCCTTGCTGCTGCATTTCCTTGGTACAGATCCCCCAGGTCTCCCAGAGCAGAGGGGCTCCAGCCCTCGGAGCACTTCTGTGGCCCCACTGGATGGGCTTGGAACAAGCTGGGCTGCTGGAAGGTGTCCCTTGCCACGAGATGACAAACCCTTCAAATCCCTTCTGCCCGAACCATTCCGTGAGTGCCTGAGTGCCAGGAAAGCTGGTACCTGGTTCTGTCTGCCACACGGACAGAACGTGTGTCCCCCTCCCCTGCAGCCTTGGCTATCCACTCTCCAGGCACAGAGGACTTGGAGAGCACAGCCTGGAGCTCCATCCCCGCAGGGAGCCCATGCCAGCCCTCCCAGGCAGCACATGATGCAAAGCAGGAGGGAACCGCTCCTCTTTTCCTGCTGAATCGTGGCACGAAAGCAAAAGGAAACGCATTCTCCTAGTCCAGCAGAAATATTCAAGGGGGTGAGTCAGGAGTTCCAAAAATACATTTCCTAAGCTGCAAAACAGAGCTGGATGTTGCCATGGCACTCTGGGAAAATTCACAAGTCTCCAGCTCGTTTCAGAGATGAATCGAATCCGAGCGAGCCGAGTTTTCGGCTCCCCTCGCCTGCGTTCGGTCACTTTTGCCACTGATTTCATTTGTTGTTTTTTCCCTGGGTTTCAGGTTTAAAGCCAGACCTCTAAGAGGGATTTAAAGGGGCAGGTCAGTGTTGAGCAGGATTTCCACAAGTGCCTGGATACCCGATTCCCGATGATCTCAGAATGCTTTGGGTTGGAAGGGATCTTAAAGCCCCTGCAGTGCCACCCCTGCCGTGGGCAGGGACGCCTCCCAGTATTGCAGGATGTTCCAGACACCACCCAACACATCCACAACAAACGAGCTCTGTGCTTCCCAAAATCCTATTAGGTCCCTGTCTGCAAAGCCAGGCCCCAGCGCCTGCGGAAATCCGGCCGTTAGAGCTGGGTCCTGCGCGGGATGGAGCCAGCCCAGCACGAAACCTTGATTAAATCAGCTCTTGCACACAGACAGCAAGGTGCACTTAGGTGGGCGTTCTCAAAAAGGAAAAAGAGGGAAAAACCAAAACCACATTCCTAGTCCAGGCCCTTATTCACATCTGTTTGAGTTTGGAACATCTCCAGCAAGTCTGACATTCCCGCAGGAGGAAAAGCAGGATTGGAATGGAAAGGGAGCCGGGTCCAAGGCAAGCCTGGCTGTGCCAGGGACTGTGGATCCTCTCTGTCACCACGAGGCTCCAGAGCGAGTGCTGTGAGCAGGGAGTTCAGCGTGACCTCCCTGACCCAGCAGCATGGGGACAGCGATGTCACCTCGCCTGACCTCATCCTGTGGCTGTTGCCAGCGCAGCCGGAGGCATCCACAGGAAGGATCGAGGGAATGTCACCTTTACATTCCAGGGACCCAGGGGCACCTTGTGCCAGGGCCTGCCCACCCTCCCAGCAGGAATTCCTTCCCAGTATCCCAGCTGGCAGTGGAAGCCATTCCCTGGGTGCTGTCCCCGGTCCCTCTCAGCTCTCCTGCAGCCCCTCCAGGCCCTGGCAGGGCTCCAAGCTCTCCCTGGATCCCTCCCTTGTGCAGGTGAACAGCCCCAGCACTCCCAGCCTGGCTCCAGAGTGCCCAGGAGCAGATGTTGCACACTGCTGCTTCCCAGGAGCAATTCCAAAGGAATCGGGGGACAGGATCTATCCCCAGAGCTGCCAGAGTCCACCCCGTGCTATGGAATAACTTCCCTTAGAGTAAAACCTGCTGAGATCCTGGCTCATGCTTTTCCCAAACTATGTCTGGAAGCTGAACCCTTGAGAAGCCCCTTCTGAATTCCAGAGCAAAGCAGGGAACAGGAGGGATGGATTTGATTTTGTTGGCGAGTCCTAAATGCAAAGTCTCCAGCTCCTGTGAGATGCAAATCAGCTCTCAGCCATACGCTGGGCTTTGCAGCCGGGTGGCACCAGAAATCAAAATTAGGTGAGAAAATCAATAAATTAGCAATTTCCCGGGATTTAACAATCCTGCCTTGATCATCTCCTCCAGCGGATCGGCCCCGGATTTACATTTCCAGCCTTCCTGTCAAAAACAGACTTAACACTATTCTAACATTTCGTGCTTCCAGAGCATTTACAAGGATGGCAAGAAACAGCTCCCAGGGAGCGCTTCCATCAATCAGAGCAGAGAAAGAGGAGGGAAAAAGTCCAGGAAAATGAAATAGCAAAGTCCTGCCCTGCAAGCGTCCAAGGCCAGGTCGGATGGGGCTTGGAGCAACCTGGAAGGTGTCCCTGCTCTTGGCAGGGATGATCCTTAAAATCCCTTCCATCCCTTCCATCCCAAGGCTCTGACACAGACAGGGCACTGCCCGCAGAAGGAAACATTAGGAAGTGTCTGTTAGGGCACTCCTGACCTGCACAGCCCGTGCCTTCCTTTGGCCATCGAGACACTGGGAGCACACTGGGAGCACATTCCCCCTTCCCTGGCAGGCCAGGCCTGTTCCACAGGCTCCCCAGGCATAAAGCCCTCCTTGTTGGATTCGGTTTGCTCCACTGCCACCAGCGCAGCTGCTGCTCCCGCTGACCAAAACATTTCTTGTTTGCTTCCCGGCAAAGAAATCCTTTTCTCCAGCACCACTCCGGCGCCCGGGCGGAAAATCGCGTGGAAAAGGAAAAGCGCCGGAGCACTTGGAGTGGTTTTATCCGGAGTTTACCGGGTGAGAGCTGCGAATCCCAGGCTATTCAGCATTCCAGCAGCAGCACCAGCAGCTGCAGAAGCCCGAGCCTCAAACACCGCCCTCCCATTCCAGCTCATTTTATCCATTGTCCCTGCAGAGAGGAGCCAGAGGAACATTTGCAGGGTTCCATAGGAAGTGGCAATGCAGCCTGATGAGAGCCATTCGAGATTTCAATGGGAACGGGGACTGGGAGGAGAGAGGCAACCACAGCACACCTCACACAGCTCCCCTCCAGGAGCCTCCGTGGCCGGGGGAGGATCCGCCATGCCACCAAAATTCCTGACGCTGGAACCTGCGCCGATGGCAGCCTCCCTTTCTCCTAGGAAAAACTGCTTTATAGGAGCTGAGCAAAAATGAGAGCACCCCAGAGCAGCATTTCCCTTGCTTTTTCACATCCTTCCTGCTGAAACCCCAGAGTCACGGCATGCCTTGGCTTCCCAGCGATGCCACCCACACTGTCCTCGTGTCCTGCGTGCCACCTCTGCCCCAAAGCTCCGCGGCCTCCCCAGCCTCTCCCAGCTCCACAGCCAGCAGGGAGGCAGTGCCCCCGCTCCCTNGGCAGCCCCGGTTGGGGTGAGCTGCCGGGATGAGCCGAGCGCAGCCATTCCTGCCCAACAATACCAGCTCTTTGTTTTCCCGGGCTCCCCAATCTGTCCATCCATCTGTTCTCCCTTGCTTTAGATTCCCGTTTTAAGCTCCTGGGGAAGGATCCTCCTCTTTGTTTCGGCTCTGCTCCCTCACGAGGAGGTTGGAGTTCAGACCCAGCCCACCCTGGCACCGGTTTTCCAAATAAATAAATCAAAGCCCCTGTTTTACTGGGATCCAACTTGTTTTCTCAGGAATCTGTGCCTCAGTCTATGGTAAAAACGAACCACCACGGATTCCCCTTGAAATGGTTAAAAAAGGGAAGCAAACAAGATGACTTGTCTTGGGCAAAGATGGAAAAACAAGAAGATTTTGCTTCCTGCTTTTAATGTTTGGACTCCCCAACTTTGGAAGCAAAGGGCACAAAGACAAAAGGCCGGGTTTCAGCATTGTTTGTGCAAAAGGAGGATTTCCTATTTGCTGCTTGGCCCACTCCTCCGTGTGACTGGAGCAGAGTTCGGAGGCAGTGGTGGCATGGAAAGCCATGGAAGGCACAGGTTTCCTTTGCCCTGCTGCACACCGGGAACGTCCCCAGCTCCACCCGCATCATCCGCAAAGGGAGCAGCGCTCCTGGGAAAGCAGACCTGACCCCTGGGGTAAAATCATCACAAACAAACCCATTCCTTGATTTCCTCCTGGAATGACAGCTCGGGAAAAAAAAAAAACATCTCTCTACAGAGCTCTATTCGTTTTGCAGGTTTTGTTGGATTTTTTTTCCCACTTTGTTTTCCTTCCTTGCCTCATCAAGCCAATCATAAACCACAAAAATAGCATTCCGTGGATACGGTAAAGCCATCAAATATGGCAAGAATGGGAAGGATTAATTAATAGTTAATTAATTTTCCAAATGTGTCTCACGCATTCTGAAGCAACGAGAGCTTTCCATGGCACAGGAAATCTTCGGCATCTTCCCGGCCGGAGCGCGAGGGGAAGCCGAGGGTCCTCAGTGTGGCCAGACAGGTTCGATGGCTCCACACGGGTCTGTGTTATCCCACACACACCAAAGGGTTTCCCTGTGAACTACCAACTCCTCCTGCATGAGGAACTTTCCCACTGGAAACGTATTTGTTCTCCAGTATTTTGTGCAGGGAAGCACGGAACAAGGAGGCCCTGCTGACACAGCACAGCCTTGTCTCATTAATCCCTGAGACAAAACCTCCCAGACCCGGGATTTTAGCCTGAAAAACATCAGATTGCACAAACGGAGTGGAAATCCACCCGAAGGTTTGGAATGAAAGCATCAGGAATTCAAACACATGGAGTCCTGTCCTCATCACATCCCTTCCGCTGTACTTTGGGGAAATCCAAGAAGATAAAGGCCAAATCTTTCTGAAATATACTCTTCTATATTAATTCAGACTCCCTGGTTCTTGTTTGCTCTCAGGAGATTCAGAGCAGGGAAAAAGAAGCAAAATTCTGCCCAATTCATTATTGCCATGACATGAATTGCATGGAAAAGGCAAAAGCCAAGCAGGACCGTGTCCCAGAGATGTTTTAATTGCTGATATAAAACTGTGACAGGGAGAGCAGCGTTTTCCTTTCTTTTAAGGAAGTCTTTTCCTTGATAGGATCTCATTAAACATTGCTGGAAAAGAAAAACATCCCATTTACAGGATAACATCTCCTCATGATTAAGGTCCTTCCAGGCTTGAAACACTCTCCAAGAAAATATGGATATGTATCTCCTTCCTGCCATAAAAAAGTCCTGCAAGATTGCTGTAAACAGCAGGAATCTTCCGTGGGATGGGATGTGCAGCCCAGGGTGGGGACGTTCCTCCTGGTGTCTGACCCGACCCTCCCCTGCGCGGCTCGAGGCCGTTCCCTCTTGTCCTGGAGCGAGGATTCCCAGCCCTCACTGGTTCCACCCTCCTGCCCAGGAGCTGTGGGGTGGAGGAAGGTCTGAACCAGCTGGGGTCATCCTCCCAGTTTGTTCCAGCCACTCTGCAATCTCTTCCTGGTCACAGGCTGGACCTCATGACCTTGGAGGTCTTTTCCAAGCTCAGCGATTCTGGGATTCTGTGGTTCTCCAGAGCAGGTCCCACAGCATTAAATGAAAATGGAATTTAATCTCCTACATGGATATGAAAAAAGACCAGTGGAAAAAACCCTCCTGGTGCTTTTAGTCCCTTTTCAAGAAGTTCTATCAAATAAATGTCTTTGGCCAACTCCATTAGGGAGCAATTAGACCTTAATGGCCGTCTAAATCCATTATCAGTGGACATTTAACCTTGCAATATTTAAAGATAATATTTAATTTGAGGAAATTAATGGGCTGCCTGTGAGACCAAAGAGATCTACTTAGGCTCTCTGGTTTTCCATCGGGGATATTTCCCTTTGGATAGTGTGACAAGAAACTGGGAAAGTTGCTCCTCACATTTGGAGTTCAAACAAACAATACGAGTTAAAACCAGAGCAAAATCTGAAATGAGCACCTGCTTTATCCTTCTTACTGCTCCCGTCATTTCTGTATGCATCCACAGTTATTTTTGGTCCAGTCCAGGGACACCCTCCACCATCCCAGGCTGCTCCAAGCCCTGTCCAGACGCTTCCGGGGATTCAGGGACAGCCACAGCTTCTGTGAGCACTCTGTGCCAGGGCCTGCCCACCCACACAGCCAGGAATTCCTTCCCAATATCCCAGCTGTCCCTGCCCTCTGATAGAATGAAGCCATTCCTCCTTGTCCTGGACTCCAAACCCTCGTCCAAAGTTCTTCTCCAGCTCTCTCAGAGCTCCCCAGCCCTGGAATTGCATCTCAAGGAAAGTGTGAATTTAACACAGAACTAGAAATTCCAGCTTAAGGAGGAAATTTCCCTCTTCATTCCAAGGATTTTGCCACTTAATTCCCAGGAGGCCAGGAATAAAAGCAGGGAACACCTTAAATGCAGGCCTCCAGTGGAACCGCGCGTGATGCTCTAAGATGTCATCGCCGGCGTCTCTTTTAGCAAAGTGACAGCATCCAACGTCTGCACTATTTCAGTCCCCGGAGAACTTCCCTGATGGAAGCAAAGCCGTGCTCGTGGAAAAACCTGGGCGAGCTCCAGAAGTAGGTTGCCATCTCATTCCCACATTGGGAGGTTAGAGGTGTTTCCTCTGCGAAGCGAGCGCTCGAAATAGCTCTGACTTTGCACATGGGGCGCGCTCGGTGCCGCGCCGACGGCACAGGGGAGCAGGAGCCGCGCGAGCGCGAGCCTGGCACGGATCCACGGAATTTCGGGAAGGCACGGCCGATTCCTAGCGCCGAGCACGCGTGGAATTCGGTGTGGCGGGAACGCGCGAGATCCTTCCTCTGGCACGGCCGGTGGAACACAGCTTTGGTGGGAGCCATGGACTCCTGGGACGAGTTTGGGCTGGAGGACCTTAAAGGCCACCCAGTGCCACCCCTGCCACGGGCAGGGACACCTCCCGCTAGCCCAGGGTGCTTCCAAGCCCCGTCCAGCCTGGCCTGGGACACTGCAGGGATCCAGGGGCCTCCCCACCCTCCCAGGGAAGAATCCAACATCACTGAGCAGGGGCTCTGATGGTGGAAGGAAGCAATGGATGAACACCAAACCTTTGGAAGTCAGTTTCCATCAAGAAACCACCAAAATGCAGGAGCAAAACTGCAACAAGTACAGTTGTGCCTTCACAAACCTTATTAATTTCAGGAATTCCAACCCTGGAAATTAACACCAGCAATTAGGGAATGGTGATTGGCCTTTGGTGCACCTCAGAAAAGCTCCTGAGAGGACTGTCCCTCAGGAGGAGAGGATAATTTGGGGCCAACGCTGCTTGCGGCCCTGGAGCCGTTCCCTGAGCGTGGCCTGAAGAGCCCCAGGCTTTGGGGTCAGGCCGGTCCTGGCGCACCCCGGCCCCGCCGGAGCGGGAGAACCGGGGTGTAATTACACGCCGCTCCTGTCAGAGTGGAATCTGTAGTACATCGCTAATGTGTAAATGACTAAATAACTTAATTAGGTGAAATGAAGTGCACTTACAAGCACAGATGCTTACGCCGGATCGGGATAATGTGGTGTGTGGGAATATATCCCTGGTTTTTTTAAAGATGTTTATATTTAACAGTAGGCCGAGGAAATGAGGAACATGCACTGGTGAGAAGGATGGCAGGGAATTTTTTTTACAAGGGAAAAATGTTTTCCACATCCTTACAAATTGATGGAGAAAATCATTTGTAAATCGCTTCAAAATGCTGGAAGGAAGCAACTTTTCAATCCCTGCAAATATTGAATCCTAGCGAAATCCTAAGGGGAGCAGGAGAAAAAGTGGTTCTTCTGGGCAAGCTTAAATAAATAAATAGGCAGGGCCCTTCTTTTCCAAGCTCACCTATTCCAGAGTGGATCACTGAGGTTGGAAAAGCCGCCCAGGATCACGGAGTCCAACCTGTGACCGATCCGGGCGGAGCAGAGTGCCACATCCAGGCATGCCCTGGACACCTCCAAACCTCCCTGGGCAGCCCCTGGCGATGCCTGGCCCTTCCCAGGAAGGGCATTAGGCAGGAAAATTCCCGTTGCTTTCCACCTGCGGGGAAGAGCACCTGCAGCACACTCGGTGATTCAAAGCACGGCAGCGAGCTCGGCGCTTTTCCACGGGAGCCTGACACACGGAACGGGAGAAGCACCGAGATCGCTCCCGGCTCTGGTACTCATCCATTCATCCATATTCATCCTTCCCCTCTCCCCGAATCCGTGCTGGAGGTGAATGGAACGCAACCACGAGCGCGAGGAGGAGCTGAATAAGGCAAATTATGGCATGTGTGCTTGGAGGAGGCTTCAGCCAACGAAGCAACCAGGAAATGGGAGCTCTAATTTTCCATTGATGCCTGAAGGGGAAGGATACGAGGAAGTGCCTGCACGAGTACCTATGGAGCTGGAGCACAGTTTTCTGTTCCCAGAAAACAGCCTGGGGTAGTGGAAGGTTCCCTGCCTGTGGCAGAGGGCTGGGACAAGGTGAGTGGTCAAGTCCCTCCCAACCCAAACCATTCCAGGAAAAGAAAGTCAAGGTTCCCAAGCTGCAGTGCCCAGATAGCACTTTCTACGTTATGTTTCCCATATTTGTTAACTGGCTGCCTCTAATGACAAAGACAAGTGGCTGTTTGTCAGAATTCCAAGTGAGACGGACACCGAAAAATTCCTAAATCCAGGATTAGGCAGTGAGCTGCCCAAATTTTGATGATTCTGTACGGAACCACCACTAAATGAGATGTTTTTCCTGAAAGTCCTCTCAGGAAACTCTAAAGATCCCTTTTCAAGCTGGAAAAAGAAGTTGTCACAATGATTCTGGGAGAGCAAAATAACTCGTGGATGGAAGGCAAATTTGGGACTGAGTCAAAAGTGTCGGAATAACGAGTTGGAATCCGTTGCTATTAGTCACTGCCTTGGAAGCAAACGCGAAGCTGCTAATGCTGGGGATGTTGAGGAGTGCAGAGACTCCCTACCACTTGGAAGGAATTTTCTAGGAGGAGATGAAACGGTGAGGCGGCAAACACTCCCTCTCTTTAGGTCCAGAGGAGAATTGTACCTCGCAGGAAGGGGAGAGGAGGTGTTCGCCTCTCCCGGGAAGTGTCACCCTCGGGAGAGCCTCCATTTCACATCTCCTCCTTGGGAGCCAAGCGAAATCAATTAACTCTGCAACTGGAACCAATTAACCCTCGCAAAAGCACAACACCAAGCACAGTGGCAGTCTTTAATAAATGGGATAAATGTAATAAATCCATAAATAAGAACGGAAAACGCCACAGGCTGGGGCTGCCGGGCTATATCAGGTGGGCTCCTGATTCTTCAGAGACAGCAGAAGCGTTTGAGGGCCTAAAAACAAACACAAACTTCCACAAAATGGGGATTTCAGCAGCGGCGGGGGACGGCTGGGATGGGATTGATGCTGTTTGACTCCAGCCACCTCAAAGCAGGGCCGCGGTCCCCGAGCCGGCCGTACAAGCGGGATGAAGACAGATCCCTTGAAAGAGGCACCTTAAACCCTTATCTGAAAGAGAGATAAAGCTGCCTTATCTCCAGGGAGGCACCTCTACGCTTCCGCTCCATTCAGATGCCAGTGTTTGATCCAAGTGGCGGTAGGGAGATGGGTGCCATCTGTGACACGAGCCAGCAGCCTGGCCTGCTTCCCTTCTTTCCCTTCCCTTCCCTTCCCTTCCCTTCCCTTCCCTTCCCTTCCCTTCCCTTCCCTTGCCTGGCTCCCGGCACGGTGGCTGGGAGCGGGAACAATGCTCTGCCTCCAGTCCCTGCCTTCCCTGTCAGCTCACAGCTTTCGGTGCACTCCTGGCCTCGTTCAGCTTGCTTTTGCCCTTTTCCAATGGACTTCTGAGCAAATGGGAGTCTGCTCGACAGATTATCCCGGGTCACTCGCAATTCCCTCCTGAGCCAGGTCCTTCCGCCAGCAATGGGCAAGGCAGGGAGCTTAAACCAGGCTTAAACCAGCAAAACATCTTTGTAAATGCTATTTATAAAATTCCAAAGCGACTCCAGTGAACGCTCAGCGTTCCCTGTGAGGGCTCCATCCCACCCCTCTGGACACCATCGCAGGTTGATTTTTCCGGCGCTGAGCTGAATAAGAGGAAACAACTTTCTCTTCTAAAAAATAAAAAGGAATAAAGCTGCTTCTTTTATAATCCTGCACTTTCTATTTAAGCTCCTGCTCTTTTGGATTAAGGAAAGAACAACTCGCCATTAGGGCCTGCCCTGTTTACCAACATCGCAATTGTGCCCGAGAGCCACGGGATTTATTTTGCACTTCAAAAGATGTTAGAAACCAGTTTTATCTCTATTTAAAGTTTCAATATAATATTTAATAGAACTCATCCTCCCCTTCTAGTCAGGTACTGCGATTTGATGGCTACAAGCACTTGCAGGGAGGGGGATTCCAGCAGCGGAAAAATGCAAATAAAAATGACTTTATCTGCTCAGTTTTGGTTTACAGGGGTTTCACTTTCTTCCTCCCCTCCTAAACGTTAAAAAAAGAACTTTTTCTGCACCTTAGACAAGACAAGACAAGGCTGGAATTAAAGGGGCTGGGGCTGCTGCCTAAGTCACATCCAGGCAAGCCCATGGGCTGGACACAGGAGTGTCCTTGGTTTTGCAATGTGTTTCACCAGTGCCCCATAGCACGCTCACAAAGAAATGGCAGAACTTTCAGCTCTGGCTTTGTGCTGCAAAAAACCTCTATTTTGTCCCCAAAAGCCCCATTTTTGTCCCCCAAAGCCCCATTTTTGTCCCCAAAAGCCCAAATCTTGCCCCGCAGTGCTCAGATAATGTCAGGCTTTTCCTCTCCTAAATGAATCACTTTGTATACATTATAGATTTATTCTCAATTTGGCAATATTCTGGTGCTTGAGCTCAATTGGCTTTGTGGCTAAAAGGAAAAGGACAATTTAGTGCCAAGAATTCTCTGGTTAAAGGCTCCTGCCAGGGAAGCAGCACCTGTGCGAGGAGCGGCGTGCGACAGAGCCGGCACGCGGATAAAAGCCAAGCTCTGGCTTTCTGCTCTGATCCTGCCTGTCCTTCCAGGTGAACTTCCTAATTGGATAGCAGCACATTCCCAGGGTTTGCCGTGCGCTCCAGCCACGGCAGCATCACTGCTCCACGCTGACCAAAGCTCTTCAGCAGAGCTCCACAGGAGCACGGAGCGAGCGCTCGGCACCGCACCGCTGCTAATTATCCTCGCTTCCGTGAGGCAGAGATTCCAGGGTGAAAAAATGAATCCATGAGTAAAAATGGGGAAAATACGTGCAATAGAAACAAAAAATACACGGCATATAAATAAGACCAAAACAATTCTGGAATATAAATGAGGACCTAGGAGAGGGAAAAGCCTGATGTCCATTCGGTAATGTGCTGGTTCATAAATTAATGCTCTAATTTGTGGTGTTTACAAAAGAGCTAATTTTAGGAATGGGAATTTTCCTCTGTTTATCCAACAAGACCCAGGATTTCCTAAGTAAGTGTACGTTTCCAAAGAGTATAAAATCAACAAAGGGATTAGGGACAGCAAACCCAAGTGAAGCGACGCTTGCCGACAACTCCGACCCCGCTGAATAAAGAATGGTCTGGGCTCTGCTCGGACCCTAACACAACATTTTATGTACAATCCAAGGAAAACAGCTAAAAAGCAGCAGGGCAAGGAACTCGGATGCTCCTGTGGATGAACCCAGGACATGCTGCTGGAGTATCAGGCTCTCAGGCCACTTCCATCTCTGATAGTTTGATCTGCAGTAGCCTCATCCCCACTCCTCTCCCAAAATACATGCTGTCACTTCTCCCCTAAAAAAATGAGGAAAACTAGGCCATGGCCTTTGGAAGGCTCAGCAGAGACAGACCGTGCTCACAGGCATTCCCAAAGTCCACCCAAGCAGCCCCATGCCACTGGAATTGCAGCGCCTGACTGTGGCCCAGCCTCTTCCCTGCCTGTCTTTGTTCCTGAAATCCCAAGGAAACAAGTCTGTTTTGTGTAATTTCATTAGACCCCAATACTTCAGCCTCTCCTCCGTCAGATCCCGTGGCCACCTCAAACAGGGATGCACGCAAGGAGCAGCATCGGAGCCTCACGGAGGGAAGAGGACAGCTGAGGCAATTGATTTGGCTTTGCCAGCTTTGCTCCCCAGCTGGAAGTTTGTATTCCAGCCACAAACTTCCCGGCGAGGTTCGTCCTGGAAATGCTGCCGGACTCTTCAGCGCAGTGGCCCTGGCAGGTGCTCCCGCAGTCCAAGGCCATAATTCAATCAAGCCTTGGGCTGACGTCAGGAACAAAAACAACTCAAAGGCTGTTTGTGAACGGGCCCAGAACCCCTGAGATTCAATTAGAGCCTTGATATTCCATGGGGAATCTTATTTAGCTGGATTTAATATCACCAAAGCTTGGGAGCGGTTATTTATCAAATAGGTCGAGCGCATTTAAATGTACAGGCAATGGAACAGCACGTTAACCCCACAATCCCAAATTTTCAGAGCAAGGCAGGCAGCAAAACAGGACCAGGAGCACGTCTGATTTTTAGGTACTCCAGCACAAAAAGAACCGAATCCCTGTTCTCTTAGGGATTACATCCCTGCCTAAGAATGAACCCAGGGATTTCTGTTTCCCCGTTTGTGGACCCCTACGATTTTCCCAGCAGAAATACTGAGCTCTGTGCCCGTGATGTTCCAGAGGGTCTGAGTTTGGGTTTTTAACATACACTTCGCTGGGATCACGGGGTCACACGCACACAGAGGGTGGAGGATAAACACACATACACACACATAGGATGGAGGATACACACACACACATATGGGATGGAGCACACACACATATGGGATGGAGCACACACACACACGGAAGGTGGAGGATACATACACACACGTAGGATGGAGGATATACACACACACATAGGATGGAGGATACATACACACACGTAGGATGGAGGATATACAAACACACATAGGATGGAGGATATACACACATACACATAGGATGGAGGATACACACACACACATAGGATGGAGGATATACACACACATAGGATGGAGGATATACACACACACATAGGATGGAGGATA
>VWZV01008039.1:67232-91401 GCA_013397155.1 Irena cyanogastra | reverse complement strand
GAAATATTTCAGTTGCTTTATTTTAAATAAGATATTTCATGTCAAAGTCTTAATGCACTATTGTAATAGCACATCCTTCAAGTACCACATAGTAAAGTAGCCTCAATTTTTTCCAACTGAGACACAACAAGTTGGTGCTTTTCAGTCCCACAGGACAACACAGCAGTTCAGAAAGGAATGATGCCATGAAAAAAAGCTTTCAAAATTCTGTTTTTGTGAAAACTACTTTTCCAAGTTTAACTGCTGCTATAAACCTCTACCCATCAGCTTAACATTCTAACCAATGCACCAGCGTAGCTTTTCCCTTGCTACAGTAAGTCAAAAGACACTTTCTTATAGGACTCTTGGGTATCTCAAAATCTTCAGCATCCAAGCCCTAAATAGACCTTTCTAATATTTTGGCCACTCCTGGCCATAGAGCTAACCCCTCTGGTAGGGAAATACTGGTTCTGCTATTTGGCTAATTCAAGTTGCCCTTGTTGCTGTAGGAAGGCAGATGATGGCAAGTGTGGTGTCAGTGTTCCTTTACCATAGGAAAGGTAACAGACCTCCTCCAGCGGAAGAAAATCACACCAAGACATAAACAGCTGGTAAGGAAATATTCAAGAAATGTGTTTGCGGCAGAGCCTTTTGAAAAATCAAACTGTGAGTGGCAGGTTGGAGATGCCACATTTTGTTACTACACCCAAACACAGCCATATACAGAGCTGGAGGACTCTTTTCCAACAACACAGGGAATTAAACAGTTTGAAACTGCAGCTGGCTTCTCTGCAGTTGTAACGCTGCTACTGAACTTGCCTAGTAACAATTTCTCCAATTTCTACATCCTTTAGATTGTAAACTCCCTGGGTTTAAAACTGCTTGTGTATGTACACGTATGCTGAGTGCAGAACAATCAGAAATCCTATTCAAACTCTTGCTCTCTTAATTGTGCTTTTGTACTGCTTTCAAGGGTTTCTACAACATATTGAATACTTCTCATATGCATAAAAAATATTTCTTACATTTATGGACTGCATAGTAAGGATTTTTTTTTAAGCAGATATGTTCAGCATATCTTTCCCAGTATGTATGTATGTAATCTATACCTTAATGGGAAAGTATTGCTCTGAAAAAGCATAAAGAATGAATCGCAACAGATCTGTCAGGAAAGTTATTATTATTATTATTTTGCTTTATAACAGTAGAAATAGAAGTTTCTGAGCATATGCCACTCTGAAAAAAAAGCATTTTAATTTAGCAAAGTAAACAACTTAATGAAGCAGGTCTCTAGCAATATTTTGATTTATTAACCTATTTGACAGTCACTGTCCGCAAAAGTTCAACGATCACTTAAAACTACTGATGTAACTCCAGCAATTACAAAACCATTTCTATTTATTACAGAAATAGATACTACCATACCTTATGTTGTTTATTTTATGAAATGCGAGAAAGCAATAGTCACTGTGGATAGCTAAGGCTCATCTGAAGTACTGCAGGTCTCATGTACTGTGTCTAGACACTAATACACTAAAGAGAGCAGTACTCCTGGTTAACTCACTGGTCAGAATGGTGATGTAGCACGTAAAGGGGCAATCCACAGCACAGATAAAATATAACCCTTTCTTTTTCTGCTCAGATTTTGGAGCCTACACACACTAATGAATGCACTGCATTTTCTTCACTATTTTTGCTGAAGTGTTTTTTTGCTATTATGTTAAGGGAGTTTATTTTGATTTAGGTTTTTTTTTATTGTTAAATATTCAAAACCAAAAAGCAACACGCAACTCTGCCATCTTTGTGATTTATAGGACAAGACAGAAAAGCTGGATTCAAACCTTATTTCCACAGAGAGAAATCCCAGGAAAGATCCTAAGAACTGCCTTCCTCACTCATGTTGTAATTTAAATACACCATCCACATCCAAACACACAGCTGTTTTACCAAAAACAAGCAGCTCTATACCTTCAGTTTTCAGCACAAGTTACCTACTTTTAAAGACAGTGGCAGTTTTAAAGCATTTCATGTGAGGGACAATTTTTTTTTTTAATTATAAAAATTACCTATTAAATGTAAGGGACATATAAATTTTTTTTTAGCATCAGACTTTATAAATTCTCCTGCTCACAGAATGTCTTACTATCAACAAGACTGACATAACTTACAGTCCTGAAAATACACCCAGACTTCTTATTTGAACTAATGTCATTCCTACACCTGAAGGCCAACTTAGTAAGTCAAGGTACATCCAATCCCATTACATAAGTACTTACAGCATATTTATTATGATGCTGAAGGAAAGACTGGCATTGCTACCACCCACCACCATTCAAACTTCAACTATCTTCCGAAGAACACCTGGCAGGTGACCTGAAATTCACGGAAGAGTCCTAAAAAACTACATTTCTTTATTTCTTGTAACCACTACAGATTCTGAATGCTTCTTCTGATAGTTTTTTGGGGTTTTTTAAATTACCAACATTTTCTCGCTTTTGTATTTTTGGGGAGTGGTGGTATCCTCCACGTTATTTTATCAGACCAACAGACAGCCTCTTCTCTAAAAACTAATATAATATATCCAGATATCTTGTCATGAAAAGGACATTTTTAGCAGGATTTTTTTTTTAAAGAAATCCAAATTCCTCTGAGAATTTCTTAAGCAATGGGGTATGTCAAAAGTCAAAGTTCTAAGGCATTTGGTATAATCTATTATATGGTAGTCTACCTTAGCAAAACAGAGATGTAAAGCCTCAAAGGATTCTCCATGGCAGTTAGAACACTTCAGAACCATTGACCAAAAAACACTGAAGTGCAACTACAGCTGTATCCCAAGGCCCTACACCCCCAAATACATGAATACTTGCAAATGATCCACTTACTTAACCAAGATATTTTAGGAAAAAAAGTTTAGCAGAGCGTTGCAGCTGCAATTATTCTTCACCTTCTAAAACTGCATCTTTTGTAATACTCTTGTACTACAACCTCTATCTTGAACACAGGTAGACTACACAGAACAGCACTGCAGATCCAAACACAAAGGGTTGACAGATCAGACTATTTTTCTTTTCCACTAAATATGGAATCAAGCTCCACAACTCAGTGTTTACCTTTGACTCTCTTATTACCCTGAATTGACTCTTATTATCTGGCCATCAATTACAGCTTTGAAATGAAGAAAGATCAACAGCTTCACGCATTGTCAGCTCTCTACAATGAAGATAAAGTTCATTATGCAGAAGACAGATTCTTCTTAGAACAACTCTCCAGATTAGATTGAGGCCCCTTTCTCCTGAATTCAAGGCCAACACGAACCACCTTTCACTTAAGTGAAAGCCAAACTGGTTTGGTCTGGTTTCTTTAATGCATTTATATGCATATAGCTTTTAATGCCAAAGCAAAATACTTCAACACAGAGACCTATCTGTTGAATAGAAAAAGACAGTTTAACAATAGCCCAAATGTAAATTGAATTTCCTGATGTGCTCTTAGTAGGCACTCAGATTTTATGGTTAGGCACACAGTATGAGAGTTTTGTGCAGCACATTTTAAGGAAAACTTCACATTAACGTAGATAATATTTGTGCCGTGTAGTCTTCCTCAATGGCAGTAGCACCCTTTTAGAACAGTAATTCTAACTAATATCCAGCTAAAAGGGCGAGGGGCAAAAAAGGAGGCAGGGAGGCAGCGTACACATTTCCAATAGCAGAAAAAGCAGCCTGGAAAGCAGGGGGGGGTTTTGCCCTCACTCCCTTATCTGTTTTTTCATCAAGATTCCTTTAGAGGTATCAAACCAGACTGCAAGCATAGTAACCACTCCAAGTATAGAAATTACTGTTAACAGCACTGCAATGCAATCCTTGAAGTCCTTAAGTAACTGTTTATTTTAATTTAGAATATCCTAAATATGGTTTTATCCCACTATGTTAATGCTCCAATAATTTAACTTGGTAATAATTGAGTATGATAGCTCATCATTCTAGAATGCACATTTACCAGCAAGCAGGTTCTAGAATGCACATTTACCAGCAAGCAGGTAAAAGGAAAGATTTACAATATCAAACGCAGAACAGACTACAGAAAATTACTAAACCTGGATTTTTAAACCCTTAAGCAGGCTCTTAAAAATGTGGCCACACAACTACTTTTCTCCATTCACCAACTTGAAGATACATATCTGCATCCATATATATTTCCTTTTAATTGAGCTCTTCTCTTGTTTCATTTAGGAAAAAAAAAACCAAACCAGACCAAACCAATCAAACTATTCACTCAACTTCATTCTTCTTCCCTATCTTTCTGAAAGTCTGGGCTTTCCTTACTCAGAACCAACCAGAAAAGACTTTTTAATTTCCAGGAAAATAGGCTAATGAAGCTAATATTTCTGCCTCCAATAAAACAAAGTTTATTTGGTAATAAACTATTATGTAGTTAGAAAACGTTGATCCAGTCTCTTCCAGATTATACTTTCAGTGCCTTATAAAAGCCAATGGAGAATAAAGTGACCCCAGAACAAGTTGTCAGTTAAGGAATAGAGGGAGCACTAAAATACGAGCTTGGCCAAGTGAAAAGGCAAGGCAAACCAACTAATATCAAACCGTATGGGATGAATGGAAATCTTGATTTCTAAGTTGGAAAATGACACCTGTTGAATTTAAAATAGAACATCTGGGCAGTGGGGTTGAGAAATTATTAAAACAAAAAACCAAAGTCACAGAATTGACCTGTGTTGCAAAACCATGTCTTGAATGGTCTCTCTCCCACCGTGTGTTTTGGGAATCACAGAGAACAGAACCGGAAACAGCCTTGAAAATGAGTCATGAGCTAAGAAATAAAGTTGAGATGCTAGTATAATGGCATAAAGACAAGCAGTTTTAATTTGAGAAGAGTTCAATTGCAAGGTAACAGCAAAAATACAGCCCATTTTTTGCAGAAGGCTTTGAAGTACATCACCATCCAATGTGAATCACAACCCTGAAGTCAAGAAGGTCCCACTGAATCGAAATCAGCAGTCAGTAGGGCAGAGAAAAAGAGACAATCTCTGAGATTTAAAGCAAAGCAAGTAAAACAAAATCCCAGAACTACATTTATGTTCAGACAATCCAAAGCCTAGAGGACACTACTTGCCAATGCCCCAGGGTTACAGCTCTTCTAAAATACTTAACAAACAGCTTCAGATTACTCAAGACAAAGTTTAACCTGGGAGTTTAGAAATGCTTAAAATGACTGACTTCTCAAGGAAGAGGATTAACTTCTTTCACAGAAGACTATGTAGCTACTATAACCTCCAAGCGACAGATAACACGAAGAAGTTCAAGGCACTACATTCAAGTTGAAAACCTTAGCTGTATCTGAAGCTAACAGTGGCAGCAGATGAAACAGGAAAGGATAAAAATATATCCTGATGTTCAAGTGAAACTAGCCTTTTGAAAAGATCATAAAAGGTAAGAAAATCCTAATGACAGAAAGACATATCTAAGCCCAGGGTAAAGAAAAAACAGAATCTGTTTAATTAATCAAGAGTCATTTTAAAGCACAGTGAAAATGCAGTATTTCTCAGCACCTGAGAACACTGAAGCACATAACACAGCAGACACCCACCTACCACTGCTAAGGTGCCTAGGTGAACTTAACAGGCTTTTCTTATTAATCTAAAGGAGATCGAGGAGTAAAAGACAGATAACTAGCAGACAGATGAGGCTTTGGTCTACATAAAACCTGTGGGAGAGAAATAATCTAACTGCCAAATTTTAGCCTAAAAAAGCACAACTGGAAAATTTAAAAGCATAAGAAAAAAAAACTTTCCTATGATCATAAAAAGACAGCAGTTTCGGACAAATATTATACATTTATGTATGCTGATTGCAGTTCTATAACTGCTGGATGGAAACTTACTAAGCAGAGAATTAAAGGTTTTTCTGATGTGGACAAAAAAATATCCCCAAACAGTAACTTCTAACCAATTTCCCATGGACTAAAAAGTTGACAAGGAAATGTATTTTGGATAGATTGCTGGGTTAATCAAAATTAATTCTTCTGGTGCCCAAAGAACAGGAAAATAGTCCATGTCCCTTCTCTCCCCAAGATGCAGCAGTCTATTTCCTTTTGGAAATCTTTTTTAAATGACTGTAGCTCTTGAATGTTGTTTATTTCGCTTTTCGCAACAGTTCAACAGTCCAGAAATTTGATCTAAAATAAAGAAAACTTTGGCTGCTGGACAGATAAGTAATTTTCTGCAAATCATTCTATAACAGAAATAAATTCTTTAACGTTAAAAAAAATTGT
Organism: Irena cyanogastra; assembly: GCA_013397155.1. NCBI lineage: Eukaryota > Metazoa > Chordata > Aves > Passeriformes > Irenidae > Irena > Irena cyanogastra. Next base: position 85,137 of record VWZV01008039.1, on the reverse strand, counting down.
AACGATCTTAAGACTTAATGTCTGTGCTGCCAGCTTTTGGATTTCAATTTTGTGGCCAACAACCTGGAAAAGAGAAGAGAATTATGGAGAAATACGTTCCTGAGGGAACCCCTGCCAACACCTTGAAGAAAGACTTATGAATAAAGCACTTGGGCCAACTCCAGACCAACTAGGAGACATTTGTGGGTAACAATTTAAGAACGTTTAATTCTCCCTGCCTTCAGCTAGGCGCTGTATTCTAGGGATCTCTTGAGGATTATGTGTCTCATCAGATGGCTGCAGGCAGCAGAGGCAGTAATAAATTTACAAGTCGCCTACCAATGCTTTAATTTGGCTACAGACCAACAACATATACTCATGCAAGTGGGTATATGCCACAAGGATGGCAGCTCAGAATGCCTCATTCAGAGCTCAGGGAGCAAGTGATTCAAACAACAGAGGGGACAATAGATCCCTGGGGCTAAACCAGGGGTAAGCATGCAGCCCTCTCTGAGGCAATGTCTCATTTCTGACTAGTCCCTCTACCAATCCTACCCCCTGGAAGTAAAACTGAATTGCCTGAAAGACCAACCTGGCTTAAGAGTAATGCTTGAGCCTCCTGAAACAATAAAGAATTCTCAGAAATTTCTGAGTGACATTATTTCCCTTATGTATGAATACAAGAGATTTCACTTTCCTTTGATTCTACAGAAAAGAACTGCACAAGTGTAAATACAACTGGTTTGAGGTACAGTGCAGTACCCAAGAAAGACAAACAGTAATGTAAGGGAAAGACCTGAAAAGGAAAAAAAAAAAAGCCACAACTGACTAAGCATCTTTAAAAAATTGTATCTAAGCATAAAAAATGGTAAAACCTGTATGTCTATGACAGCTTTCAGGACTGAAGTCTAAATTAATGATGCCGATGGTCTGAAAGCTACTTGTTCAAAATACTCAATGGAACAATGGCACGCTGTGTCTCATATCAATTTTATTTGTTGTTCAGAAAACGAATCAACATTTAGTTTTATTTGGCATGTAAAACCATACAATAGGTCAGTTTTTAGCCAATTTTTCTTTCTGGCAGCTTTTCTTGAAGGAATTCTTCACCAATCAAACTTTTCGCATCTCGCCCCAGAAATTATGATGCCATTATTTTTGCAGTGTGGGGTTTTTTTGTATTAGGGATAGCAGTTGGCAAGTATGAAATAATTAACAAAGAGAAAATAAGATACAGCGTAGAACATTCAACATGGTATTGATCTATCCATTTCCCAGACTTTCACTATAACTCCATGTGCATCGTGTACAGGAAGCGTTAGCATAGCAAACACTGCTATGAGCAACAGAACCACGACAAGGTCCTTCCTGAGTCTGTTGAATAATGCTTAATATGATGAATGAAAGGAATGAAGGGACAAACAACAATTGAAAGAACATGCAGTGTATTTCTCCTTGTACTCAGCATTGGTGAGGCCAGACCTTGAATACTGTGTTCAGTTCTAGGCCTCTCACTTTACAAAGGACATTGAGGTGCTGGAGCACATCAAGTGAAGGGCAACAAGGCTTGTGAAAGGTCTAGAAAATGTGTGCTATGTGGAATGGCTGAGTGAGTTGTTTAGTCTTGAGAAGGCTCAGGAAAGACCCCATCGCTTTCTACAACTCCTTCAAAGAAGGCTGTAGTGAGGTGGGGGCCAGTCTCTTCCATGGTGCCCTCAGTGAGAAGACCCAAAGAAATGGCCCTAAGCTGAGACAGGGGAAAGTCAGATTAAACATGAGAAAGGTTTTTTTTTCACTTTCAGGGTGGTCAGGCACTGGAATAACTTGCCTAGGAAGGTGGTGGATTCACCAGCCCTGCAGATGCTTAAGAGGTGTCTGGATCTGAGTGATATATAATGGTTTCAATGATAGTGCTGGGCTAATGGTTGGACTGGATGATCTTGAAGATCTCTTCTCACCTTGATGATTCTATATTTCTGTATTACTAATAGATCAACAGCTGTTTGTCTGGAATTGCCACCCCTCAATGGTACTCAGGAGGCTACATTTTGAAGACTGGTATCATTGTATTGTCTCCTCTCCTTTGCACACCTTTACTGAATTTAATAGATCAGTTCACAGGCACTGTAACAAAAACACATGCTGTGTCCCGGAACAGTTCACTTGGAAGAATAATTCCACACATCCAAAATTACTCTCCATGTCCAGTAATGTCTTCTAGGCTCTTATAAACAGTATTGAGTTAGGCAAGATCAGAGCGTACTTCTATGTCAAAACCCCAGTTTGCAATATCTTTCCCCATCATGAAAGCCCTCCTATACCAATAAAACAGAAAAACCTACACAAAATATACCACGGGAAAGTAGCAACAGTGAATAATATCCCTTCTGGAAATGCCCTAATTTATAAGGCTTATTCTGAACTCATACAATTAACAGTTTAAATAATAAAAAATTTCCTAAAGCCAGGTCTTTCAAGTTGTGGGCTACAATACCACATGCACAACAAGCCTGACAAATCAATACTCTGAACATGCACAAAGTACCCAGGTAATATTCTGAACATGTTCATTACAAAGAATGGTATCCATTTCTTTGAATTTTGTTGCTATATCATCCCAAGTGTCACATTTACTTGCTTTTTAAAAAGGTCTGGATTCCTCACTTGCAACTGTTCTCTATATGTTTCCAAACCACCAAGAGCAAGTTCTGATTTGGCAGAAGGATTTTCGTGTTTTTTCAACAACGCCAACTTCCACCACTTAATAGCAAGCTGCCAGAGCTCAAATGTTACAAAGAAAGAAACAGGTTTGTTAAGGCAGTCCTCACTGACCATTCTGCACTCTTCATTGCTAAAAAATGTGATACCAGAGACCAGGTTTATTGACTAGTTAACTCTCATTGTCTCTGCTCTACTGCTCTAAGTATTTAGTCCATTTAGAATAAATATACAGATACTGAAAAACAAATGTATCTTCAGGAAAACCCATTTTTAATGACAGCATCTGATTTGAACATCTGCTACAGTGACGGAATAATCAGAGATACAAAGCTCTCTTTTAAAGTGCTTTTAATAAAGTTTTGTTCCAGACAGGTGTCAGTTTTGGCAGCAATTGGATAGCCAGCTAACACATCCACCTCATGTTTCTCGTCATCTCCAATCACTATAGTCTGTGCATGCATAAATATGATCCTAACCTTTCTAAAATCTCCCAAAAGCTTTAAACAATCCTATCTATCTAGGTTCAACACAGATTTTTCCTGGAAAGGGAAGATTTACTACACAGTTATAAGGTCAAAAGCAGTAACTTTTCTTTCTTCAGAGTTAAAACCAATATTCTGGTTAAGAAAAAATGCTTACATTTACATTTACTCTGCTTTATGACTGTATATTACGAAGTTAGAAGAAAAATTTAAAGAAAATATGTTGGCACCCCTTTGGGTTGCATATGTCAATCAAAAGTAAAACAAGTCCTTGTTAGTGTCCTATAGAGCAGTATAAATGTTGATGTATTACACTGTACTACTCCCACTACAATAAACAGATACACAATGCACAGACACGTTTATGCTTACAACCCCTCTATAAGGTAAGAAAAACCTATTTATACTTTACAGAAAGTACCTATTGTCTTGGCCAAAGTTACGCAAGACATCTATGGCAGAACACTAAAAGACTGCCTGTCTACGTAGCAAGCATCTGCCTCAAACACAACATTATGTCAAGAGAGAGAAAAACAGCCTGGGCTGCACATATGCAGGTGACGTGCTGCCTGCCTATCTCTACATCTCCCTCTTCATCTATGTAGAGAAACGTGCAGCAAATACTCTTGCTTCCAGGCAACTCTGTAAAAGGTATCTGAACAGAAAGAGAGCAGCAGAATTTGCCCATTTCAGCTTCATTTGCTGCAAAACCAGACGCTCCCTGTCCCCTTGGGGAAGAGGCAGCAAGCAGGGAGAAGCACACTGCTAGTTCATGGGTCACTCGTTGGTGATGCAGACTAACAGGTCACAAGATAACACCAGTTTCGTGATACTCTCAAATGCACCCTACTCTGAACAAAAGGATCACTACATTCTATCCCTCCATTTATTTCTACGCGGAAAAGGACTAAAAGCCAGGAGCAGTCCTGAAGAAGAAACACCTACCTAGAGAAATACCAGAAAGTACAGCAAATTTTGTTTGCCGTATTCAGATATTAGGAGGCAAAGCGAGAGCTCTAAACACTTGAGTCCACAAAATGGCTGTTCTGCAAGAATTTAAAATGGCACAGGCCTTTTGCACATATCAAAAATAAACAGTAGCTTCTGCTATCCGAAGGAGGAGTGGAAAGGAAGTTAAAAGTGGAGGTCACCTATCGAGCAGGAACAGAGCAAACAATGTCTCTTCCCATAGAGCTTTTGATTCTCACCCTCCTCAGAAAAAATAAACTATGAAGGGAAGAAATGCAAGATGTTGCACCTTTTCCCCAAATAAATTTTTTTGAAGTTATCCATAAAGCAGAGAGGCAGGCCAAAACTCCTCAACAATTTAACAGAATAAATTTATTTTTCTGAGTTACAATACCACTCATTTAGCATCTAAAAGCTGCAATTGTGTCAAGAGAAATGTATTTCAGTTGTTAATTCCCTGAACTTCCTAATCTCCTTACTTCTGTAGCTCCTACTGCCATTTCTACCCTCATGATCTTCAAAATCTCCCAAGTATACACAGCCCACTGACCCTCGAGGCAAGCGCTCTGTTCACTGCAGCACACAGGACAAACTGCTGACCACACTACCTAACTCTTAAGCTATACTGTTTTTGCTGTTACGTGATGAAGAACATGTTATAAATGAGAAACTTAAAAAAAGCAAATCATACGTCTTTGCAAATCCATTCATCTATTTCACTTGTTTCATTGTGATCAACTAGAACATCAGCCTCCATACAATTTTAACATCCGACATGAAAAAGCTCATTACACCTCTAAGATTAAACTAGGACAGTAAATTCACCACTAATTGTAAATACAAGATACATGAAATATTTTGGCTTTTGCACCACAGCATTTTAAGAAAAAGGTATTAACCTCCAGTAACACCATCGATTGCATCCTTTTTCAAAATACCTGTATGGCCCACACAACATAGAAACCACAAAAAACTGAAACAAAAATAACATATATTAAGATATTTAGATTGCAGAATCACAAGATTCACCACAAACCACCACCCCACCATACAGCCTGTGCAACAGGGATCCTGCTCCCTGTGCTGAGCAGGCCATGCTACCTATGAGGTGGCTCACAGTTTTCTCTTGAAGGTGCCCTGTCTAGGTGGTGCTCAAAGAAGCCGGCAACCTTCAGGTTGGAACCAAACCTTGGCTGGTTTGTTTTTTTTTAATTTACATCTTAAACAATTCAAGTTTTACTGAACACAGGAAAAAACTCATTTCCTCAAAGTCCCTTGTAGGGAGGAGACTCTCAGAACATGGCTAGACAAATTACACACACACAGTGACATGTTAATGACTACACCTACATTTCTGTGGGACCTTGCAGCATTGTTCTCATTCTACAGATAGAGGAAAAAAAAAAACAACACTTACATGAAAAGACACATGAATCAGTAAAAAATTAGGTTTAAGGCTATGGAGGGAGGAAATATTTCAAGCTTTTTACTCCTTACAGCACAGCTACAAAGCCTGTTGATACCGACAGTATACACTGAATTCAGTACTCAAAGTTGCAACTTTGAGTACTGAACATTTTTAAAAATTTAAAACCCACTCAGTTCACACACAAAGAAACATCCTATGTAATCATCTGTCAAAAATTCCGTTTTAGTTTTGCTCAGCATTATCATTAAAGAAATTTGCATTACAGCCATTTCTCCTACCCAAAGCTCATTGCCTAATTTTAAACCAGCTTTCTTTTCTGCTATACTATCACTTTCATTCAAGTTTTAGAAGAAAAAAACCAGAAGGGATTTTCATTCCTTTCAACACAGTCCCTTCCTAAGAACTGCCCATCTTGCTGCCTAAGCGAACCTGATGGAACACAGTCTGCAATCACATGAATAAAACTTCAAAATGTAAATGCAGTTGAAGCCCTAGGGGCAACCAGAAATTAGGAAAGAGCAGAGTTATAAGTCTTTGATAACACAAATTGAGAAACAAAGTAATATTTTCAGGTATATGTTCAAAACACATTTCAAGACACCAGTAAAAATACTCATCTGTAATTAACATCATCCACCATGTAAGAAGCACCTGAACTACACCATACTACTGCCCTTTTATTCTTAGGGGATAAGGATGTTACACTGCCTTCTGTGGACCGCTGTAGGCATACAACCTCTCCTCCCCATCCGACGGGAGATAAAGCAGGATTTCTCCTTAAAATAGCTCACACCAGAGGCAGGGGAGTACCATGAAATCCCTTGGACGGTTAAAGCGGGCTTTGTGGAGCCTACTTCCTGCAGCAGACTTAACAGAGACAGAACAGAGCACGCTACTGGGAGGCGGCAGCACCCCTTACCAACATCTGACAAACTGCCATGTCTTTTATCTGGCGCACATTTAACACAACTGATCCACTTTGGGGTAACTAAGCACCAGCTAACCACATGGAAAATGCTTTGAAACTGAATACATCTATCGCCAAAGAGATGATGGACTTAAGAGAGGACCCGGAACCAGACCAGGCTTACTTCTATCAGTGAGAAAACACAAATAGTCCAAATGAGACCACTGCCCTACAGTTAGACATGGCCAAGGCCTGAGAAATCTCCAGGTGCATGGGGGTATCCACCACATGCACCACACTCCCCACTCCAGACTGCTGCTTTAGGGAGCTGTCTCAGTGACAAAAACTTAAGTACTATTCAAAGCAACTGAATAAAAACACACCAGTGAGGAGAAAGTTTCGCCAGCAGCAGTTCTCTGAAGAACAAACAGGCTGAGCTGGAAGCTGCCCTGCTTGCCCTGCCTGTGCCGAGCAGGAGCTACCACCACCGGCAGGGCCAACACACACCACACACCCCCAGAGCTGGCAGCTACATCCCTTTCAGCTCCTGCATGGCCACAGTAAATAGGAACACCTGATAAAGCCTAACCATGGAAAACTTCCAAATACAAGGTAGCAAATAGCAACACAAATAACTGAGTACACCAGGCAGGTTTGGGTCTAACTGTTAAAATAAAATCAGTCTAGTCTGTAATGAAACCCTTTCTATCCCTAACAGATAGTCATGCTACCTATTTTGGTAGTTACCTGAAACATTGCTTCACTGCTTTTATCTGCTGCTTTCACACAACAAAATGCTGTTCTGTGAGTACTACATGCTAACAAGATTATTTACCAAATAAGAAAACTTCACTAAAACCAGCTTCTTTTTCAGAAGTAAATTCTTCCACTCACTATCTTTGGATCATTGATACAATGAACCAAATAAATTCCATGACTCAATGGATGTAACAAAAAGTGTTTGTAACAACCTGTCTTAACTTAAACCTAAAAAAAGCATGAGCAACTTCATTAAAGACTGAAAAGAAACACTAACAACATCTGTTATTTCCCAAAAATTTCTCATTTGAACTATTACCCACAACAACCTTAAAACTGGATTTCACCTTTCCTCAAAAGGTAACTGTGGTCAGTGAGAACTTTGACAACTCAGACAAACAAGCATTCCTCTCCAGTCTTCCTAGACACAGGTGCCTGTGACTGCAAAACTCTTAAGTGCATAAAGCACTTGCTCTTGCTGGCAGCACTAGAGCAGGAAAGCTCCTGCATGGTGATGTGCTGCGGGACACAGGAGGAGACTCCTGGGTCCATCCTTGGACACCTCCACACTGAGTGCACCTCCAGCTGAGCGTGGGAGGGCAAACACCCAGAAGGTTCCTGCTCCTACTGCACCGACCCACCCCCTGTACCTAAAGACTGCCCTCCCACCAGCAGTATCAGCAGCATGCACAAATGAAAACCGAGCAGGAGGACCACTGCTTAGAGAAGCACAGAAGCAGGATGGTACTGGAGGTCACCTGTGCAGCCCAGCACCGATCAGGAAGGGAAACTGGTAGTGGGAGAAGGCAGGCTGAGCATCCTGGTAGTGTAGGGGAGAGCACACATCCCACCCAGGGACAGCAGGGATGGCGGCACACTACCAAATTCTGCAACTTCTGACAGCCACTGGTATTTCTGCCTCATTGCTTGCTTCCCTTAGAAAGATGGGATTGCAAAGCCACAAGAACAACACACAAAAAATAGTAAAAATAGCTGAAAAAATTTCCCTTTTTTGTTTTTTTTTTGGTTCGAACAAACTTGAAGAGAAAGATTTACGGAAAACAGCAGGAAGGTGGTGTCAGACGCTGGCAGAGACTGGTGCCTGTTGTTTGCACTTCTCTGGAAGAAAAAAAACAAGTGAAAGGCTCAGAGAACAGCACGTTGTGATTTAGCCAAGAGAACAAATCAGGTCAACTAGCAATCACACAACATGAGCGGAAGAAAAGCCTGTCACTATTAGGGTAATTCACTGCAGATTATTTCATTGTCATAGCTTCACTATTTTGTACCCAAATTATGATATATGTTGCAAACATAAAAAAATAGGGAGGAAATACAAGAAACACAGTATTAATGTATCATCTAATACACAACAGGCTGTTGTGAACTCCACACATTTCTGTTCTTCTGTTTAAAAGCAAACAATATCAAAAACTAAAACTCATGATATGGCAAAACTAGCATGATTAATCTAGCTACCAAACTTTGTACCATTTGCAAACATCATCAGATTTAACAAAATTATGTATTTGAAAAAATGAAACAAGTTTTTAAGAGGTATGTAATAAACAACACGAATTTAGAACACTTTTCCTAAAAAGCAGCTGAAATCTTTGTGTAAGTTTAGCTTGTTTAAGAGACTGCTTTGTGAAATGCAGGGTCCTAACAGCAACATTAGTATTCCTAATGATAAAACAGTTTACTGAGAAAATTGTTTGTGAATATATAAAAATGTGTACATTCGGGACATATAAAACTGCTGCTTCCTTAATAGTAACCACTCACACGTTCTGGATATGGTAGCATGTATCAAGCAAGCAACTGAAAAAAAATCATGTATGGATGCAAAATACAAATACCACCTAACAAAGAAGACCAACATGATATTTGCTTTTCAGTTTGAATAGTGGTGTAACGCCTCTTAAGCATTATTTGTATCACAATCATTTAATAATACAATTTAATTACAAAAAGGCAATATGGAATCTGATTGTATAAGTTAAATAAGCAATGAACTCCAAAAAAAGCAAATTGAGGCCATAACATGCACAGCAGAAAGTGCTTTTTTAACGTCACTCAAAAGTTCTAAACCTGCTTCTTCAGGAATTGCTTCTATTTGAATCCTACTTGTAACTTTAAAATATTAAAATCCCACTCCTCATAATGACCCTTCATAAGACTAAAAACACAAGTACTATAGGAATTACTCCACTTTATTCAAAGTTAAAGCTCGTGGAGAGCTTACAAGAAAGCCTCCTACCAAACCCTAGTACTGTGACTTAAACTACTGAAACTAAACCACGACATTAACAGTCAAGAAGCTTCTAAAACATGTATCAGACACAGCAACCACTCCCAAACAGCCAGCAGCTCAAGAAATAACTGAATTGCCAAAAAACCCTAAAAAAACACCAAAGAAAAACCCTAGTAATAGCAATAAAACCACTCTCTATAACCATTGCTACCACAGTTAAAATTTTAAAAAATTACTTTACAAAAACAATCACACTCCCTAGACCACCACCACTCTTGACTATTCTACAGATGTTAAAGCAATTAGTATTGATAATGTGTGGATTTTATTCTCAATTGCTTTATAATGAAAATATCAACTTCTTAAAGGACACTATTTTTCTCATCACTTTTACTAAGAATAATCTAAGAAATAAATGCTTTAACATCTTTGAGACACAAAGTTGTTAGCAAGAGGGTATTAGGATACACACTAAAATTGGCTAAAGTACTGGCACAAAATTAAGGACAAAACTGTGGAACCTATGAGAACAGAGTAGTAACTAGAAAAAAACAGTTATTTACCAAATACAGCTATGCAGTGTACAGGTTGGATTAGTCTAGGCTACAGAAGTGGAAAAAAAGTAGTATTACAAATCCTACTTGCAGCATCATCCGAGTTTGTCTCCACAGAACGAAGAGGCCATAGAGTTCTGTGGTGAACAGAAATGGGAAAAACCTCTGCTGTTCAATCTACAGAATCCCAAGAGCATCACGGTCCCACAGTGGGAAGACCAGGATCTAAATTATACTGTTTCAGATTTGCAGGACTTATGAAATTCATATATTTATTTGTAAGATTACTTTCCAATTTCTTGCCCTTCAGCATATAGTTCAGAATTTTGTTTAATTATTAAAAAAAAAAAAAAAGGCAATCCACCAAAATTTACAGATGCAAGACACAGTGCTTGAAGTATCTACATGCTTTCAGTTCAAGGTAATTACAAAATTAAATAGCTACAAGTCTGGGGGTGTGTGACATTATACAACAGATTTTTCTAAAAGCATCAGGATTTCCTTTATTCCTCAAAAAAAAATTGTTGGTATAGATCTATTAGAAGTTCACAGAAACGGAATCTAGTACTCCTCAATCCCCCAAGTAACTATGGTCAGGCTTCATTTTCTGTAAAAGGCACTCGGGAGTTTCTTAGCACCATCCCCACCTCTTAAAATACGAAGTTCAGAATGCTTTGTTCTTAAGGACATTATAAAGAAAGCACTGCAGCCTTAAGTTTCCACCTACTTAAAACTGCAGATATGATGAGGCAAGATACATTGCTTAATGCTCCTGCTGCCACCTCTCAGCAAGCAGAGGTGGTCCTAGGGAATACCAACCTTCTCCATGATGTCCAGTTTCACATAAGAGCTCCAGTAAATTAAAATTTCCCACTCTAAAGTGACCAGATTCCTGTTGCAGTTGTGAAGACACTCAACAATCACTAGCTGCCCCTCTAAATCCTTGGAGGACAGGTGTCAGCTTCAGAGCCTTTCCAGCTAAAGCTATTGAGCACAAGGCAGGCAATTTTTCTTATTTGTGTATTTTAAAAATACGCTTCAGCACCAAATGTTTAATCGAAGCTTGGAGCAATAAGAATCTATGGTGAGGTTTAAAGTTTATGATCTATTAAATTCATAAAAGAGAAAGATATATTCAAACATTATAAACTTTAATGCTCTGCTGGCAGACAGACCATCACATCACTGGAAGCTGTGGGTGAGCTGCCTGAATTGGAGTTCTGAAGCACTTGATCAGCTTTCACCAGCAACTGCTTCGGCCATTTTTATTTGTTCAACCACTTCAGCAGTTGGTTTACTCAGAACTGCTAAGAGCAACCAACGACTCAGAAAGCAGGAAAGCCTGACTTTCTCTTCCAAATGATGAACATGAAGGACTGGATTTGATCTATTAACTCCAAATTTCGCAAGGCACAGTGACCGGAAGCAATTTATTCATTTCATAAACTACAGACAATTCTCCTCTATCTGGTTTAAATGCAAAGCACATTTGGATATATTTGTTTCTTATTATGTTCGTAGCACAATTAGAATTCATTTTATTTAACTAACAAAGTTAGCTAAAAGCTGTTTAAAGCACGGGGAATTATGTTTCTTAAACATTAAGAATCTAAGCAGCGTAACTCCTTAAATAAATGCATATGGATGTGTATTCTCCTGCCTAGCAAGAGGTATGATCAAATTAGACCAATTAGAATCAACTTTTCTTTAGGAAAAATAATTAAGCACAAATGCAAAATAAAATTAAAAACAATTATTTAATCAGGGTTTCCTGCTCACTGATTTAAGTCATGATTAAAATTAATAATATAGTCACTCTGATTTCAGTCAATCCCTCCAGCACGGACCCATCCCAAAGGGTCACACAGTCCCAGTCTTCCCCCAGCATTTTCAGCATGTCCAACTTCACTTAAAATCTTCTGCTCCCTTTTTCAGGACTAAATCTGAGGTGAATTAAAGCTTACAAGCAGTCATGTTCCTGCCACCTACCACATTCTCTCCAGAGAAGGCCTAGGTGCCAAGATTTTTCTGCTGGTATATCCCATTGCTTTGCTCAGGAATAAAAGAAAGGAGTAAGACCTCCAGAGAGAAGGTGCCTGGGAAGGAGGCAGACCCTACCTTCCTATCCCAAACAAAGCATCTCAATCAGGACGGAGCCAACACGATGGGAAATGTAGGATCCAAAATACCTTCTGATGCTCACTAATGCTTCCCTACTCCTAGCCAACTTTGTCCTTAGGTGCTGAACATAAAGTGCAGTACTTGTTTCTTGTTATTTTCAGCAACTATTAGAAGTTTTTCACTTGCAACACCTGAAAAACTGGGTTATATTATGGTGGGCAGCTTCTGTTTAACTGCTCTCCAACGATCACAACTGAAGTACTGGCATTCTCAACAGAAACCCTGACCACTCTTCTTCCTCCACCCACCTTCATATCCACTCAGAGCAATTTGGCAACCCAGATTTCCCTTTTCCTCTTTTATTGCTGAAACACACCAAGCCAAACAGAAATAAATTCATAAAGCTTTTCTTTCTCCCACTTGTGTGCTTTTATGGTTTTTAGCTACAATTCAGGAACTACTATACTGCATAAAAACAATTTACTAACTTCAACATTTTTTCTTGTGTAAAAAAACTCAGCATGGAAGCAAAAAATTTAGCATGGGAGTAAATGGATTGGGAGCAAGTACTACTTCAAAACACAACCTCATACCAAAACCACAAAAAGCATAAAGAACTATTTATGTCTGTCAAATCTCCTGTCATATAATCTCAATTCTTAACGTAGCGAAATTCTATAGAACTAACTTTGATCATGACGCACATATATATGGTAATGTTTCCCAGAAGTCACAACAGTATTTTGCAATAATTTAGGATTATCAGGCCCTAAGAAAATCCAAAGAAATGTCAATACTAACTGCAGACTACAGTTATTACTAACAAGAAAGTCTACTTCAGCTTTGTGGAGAAAAAAATTACTTGCTGAAAGAAAAAGCAAGTAAGAAAAAAACATAGAGGGGGGAAAAATGAGAGAAATAATAAGTTTTCTATTTCAATGGAGATAATAAATATAAACATCCTGTCCCTATATTGATTCCCTCTCCATTTAAAATGGAACAGGTTAATGCAAAATTCCACTCCAGGCAGAATAAAACAGAATTAAAACAAAACAGTTGGCCAAGAACTAATTTACTCTATTTGCTACAGCACTTGCCTTTTAGAAAACCAGATTCAAAAAAGAATCTGTATTAAAAAAGGTTTTGTTTCCCATTTCTCATTTGGACATGCTACAAGATCTCCAAAGAATTTGGCAAAAGCATCAGCTTACTACGAAAATCACATCTTCAACAAAACCAGCAATAATACCACAAGCTAGAATTTGTGTGTATCACTGGCACAACATTAATCTCAGACAACACCTGCTCATGCTACAGCCAGCCTAAATAATCTTCTATGATTGCTGTGCTCATTCTGAGTAGAAATATGCCATCATTTTTAAATACGGAAAGTGTTCCTGTTCTTCTCTGCTCCCATATAAACTGGCCAAATCCATAAAATTTTTCATCTACAGTTGAATGATAAAAGCCAACAAACTTACTGAGAACTTCTTGTTAAAGCAAATAAAGTAGCTGAGGTTTTACACTACACGCAAACAACAGAAAACAACAACCCTGGAAGTTTTAATAAGATTCATGTTGCTTTCATGGTCATGGACTAATATATTGTATGTAGCATACAGATATAACTTGGCATCTAGAAGCATTTTCTAGACTGGAAACTTAAGGATGAAATAAACTGTACCTCTGTGCTCAGACACACAACTATCATCACATTTTAGGTAACAATAAATACAAACAATACACATTTATCAAATTTTAGGAAAAAAGCGACCAACAAAATTTGCTACTCATACAACATAATTTCTTCAAAGACTGTCAAATACATGGCATAAATTTATTTATCATTTTGCCATCATATATAAATTTGGGCTCTAATTTGAAAACTGAAATTGCATTCTTGCTGTGTTAATTCAAAGTTCTATTTGGCATTCTCTTTTGCTTTTAGCAGAGTACTGAAAGCCAACAGCACACACAAAAAATAACTCACAAAGCATTATCCCTAATTACCAGACACTGCAGCACTACCCAGTGAGGCAACCATGTCCTGGGCTGCACCAAAAGCAGCATGTCTATAATGTGAAGGAAGGGGATTCTGCCCCTCTACTCCACTCTGCTGAGATCCCACCTGGAGAAGAATGAAGGACATAGACCTGCTGGAAGAACCCAGACAAAAGCCACAAAGATTATCAGAGGGCTGGAGCATCTCTGCTATGAAGACAGGCTAACAGAGTTGGAATTGTTCAGCCTGGAGAAGAGAAGGCTCCAGGGAGACCATACAGCACCTTCCAGTACCTAAAGGGGGCCTATAAGAAAGTTGAACAGAGGCTTTTCACAAGAGCATGAAGGGACAGGACAAGGGACAACAGCTTTAAACTGATACAGAGTAGATTTAGATTCGATATAAGGAATAAATTATTTACTTTGGAGGTGGTGAGACTCTGGAACATGTTGACCCTCCAGTACCTGTGGAGTTGCGCCTGCGGCATCCCTGGAAGTGTTCAAGGCCAAGCTGAACAGGGCTTTGAGCAGCCTGGTCTAGTGGGAGGTGTCCTTGCCCATGGCAGGAGGTTGGAACTAGATGACCTTTACCATCCCTCCAACCCAAGGCAATCTATGGAATCTCTTCTGACTCTACCGTGTCAGCATTAGCCTGAACATTCTCCATTTACGAAACAGCACTTTGCAGGTATGTGCTTTAATATTTTTAGTTACACACATAAAGCAGACAAAAATCAAGACACTTCAAACAGGAAACTGTGTGACTGCAATTATGTGAGCTATAGCACAAGGTGTAGTCACACAACCACATATACAGTATGTAAAATAATACTGCATAACAGTCCTCCTAAATTCCTGATAACATCTACTGCAGGGCTCTTAAGTGACCACATATACCACACATAAGTTATGGGTATATAAAACAACTGACAGAACGACAGACATTTATAAGCTACACCAAAATGCAAACAAGAGGTAGTTCTTATACAGCAGAAGTGTACAATTGCAACTGTATTCAAGTCCATCCCAGCCTTTTCATTTCAAAACTCAAAACATAAACTTGAATCAATACAGTGAATCCATGAGGCCACTCTAGATTAAGATACAGAAGATAGCATTCAATGGAAAATGTTGCTGCAATGTTGCAGTGCATTTAAAAATATTAAAATATTTTAAAAATATTATTTCCTCTAATTTCACCCATATTTTCCAAGTAGTCTCTTGACACTGACAAGGTATCAAACACATTTTTAAAACGTGCTTGTGCAATTGTTATATATGCCAGAGCTTTTCTTCTTTGCTTTTCTCCTATTAGAGATTCCAAAAATATTTTTAGTACTTCCTACATCAAGGTGTTGAGGGTTTCTATTCTTAATAAACCAGAATCTTCAAATGCCCATGTGAGACATGAGCTGATACCAGACCTTCATAGGTAAGGTCAGATCAACCACAGCACACGGCGTACATTCTGTGAAGGTCTGCACTTCCAAAGGAAACAGGGACATAACTCTTACAAGAGCCAACCAAAGGGATTTTAATCCACAAACAAGAAGGCCAGGCTGGGAAAGAAGCTCTGCACGAGTGCCAAATGTGCTGTATCAGTAAATATTACCCACTCAAAACTGGCACCAGCAGCAATGCAGCTGTGATCCAGTGTGGGCCAGCAGCCTGGTGCACTGCTCCAAAACTCACAAGCTCCATTAACATCACCAGGTATCACAAGTTTAGAATTGATGAAGGCACAGGCTCCCATAAACACACTGCACTGCAAATATTCCATGCTTATTAGTTTGATCTGGCATCAATCTTTCACATATATAAGCCAATGTCTATGAACTTACTAATGCATTCATATTTCAAGGCCTATTAACTTCCAGCAAGATACTTCTTTGTAAAACATACAGACATACACTAAGATACCTTGATAACATCCCACAAGCATGGATGCAAAACATAAACCCAAGCATGGCAGCTTATGCTCATTTTCAAAGAGAGCTACCTAGTGAGGACACACAATTTAAACACAACCCAGGAACACGATGCAAACACAACACATTATAGTACCAAACAAACACCAAGGTTTTGATTACTTTTAACCCCATAATCTGTATTAGAGGATGCAAATTACAGTACCCGGAAAAATCCAACAGCATGAGTTGTAAGAAATAAAAATGCAAATAGCATAATCATCATATTAAAAATGAGTTTCACAAAAAATATTTTCTTGTCTCAATAGAGCTACTCAAGGACTACCATTTTTTGTTAAAATAAATAGACACATAATTTATATTGAAATAATAATTTCAAACTTATATGGCATGCATTTGAAATACATCCAAAAATATCCCACCTATACATATTACCTGCATGCATATTCATAACAAGAGTGGCAACAGTGAAGAAACGGGCTCTCAATAAACTTAAAGCTATGAATTTGGCTGCTGCTGGTGGTTTTTCTAACAGCTTTGGCTTCCCAGAGAAGATGAGCACAAAATGCCTGCCACTTTACTCAGCATCTTTAACATATACCATAATTCCTTCCCAGGTATTTTCTAGAGCATTTCATGTCAATCTACCTGCAGGAGCGTGTGCAAAAGTGACACAGAGTGATACCAGTCTGACAACTACTGGTGTGAAAATGGAGAAACCAGACTGCATTATATGTTTTCAGGATGTCGAATCCCTGTTACCAAGTCCCTACGTTGCTTATCAACCAAATAAAAAAAAAAAAAAACAAGAAAACCCAAAAAGCAAGCAAGCAAGCAACCACAGGAAGACCTGAAAAACAAAGACTCCCCATCTTCGCAACTATTTCTATTTTAAGTTAGCAAGTTTCCTGCTTGGGTGATGACGTTTTGCAGATGCTACAAGAAATGCTACATGGTATTCATTAAACTGGGGCAAATCAATTAAAATTATACAACTGCTCGGTATGCAAGTATCTGTGCATAAAAGTTCTCCTCCGCCACTAACTGGCATTCAGCAAGTAGTTATTTTAGCTAAAAGCGCCGAGCAACTCACTAGCTGTATAACTGCTACATCTTGTGGCAACACAACACAAGGAGGAAAAGCAGACAATACCCGAAAGGGAACGGCGAAGGGACTTGTTTGCTCATAACCTTCATACAGATATTCCCTGCAAACACCCACAACACCCTGCTGTCGCTGTCGGTGTAACACAAGAGGGGAGGAGCAGGGGAGGGAGGAGAAAAATATTATCATCGAAGGCGTGATGGAGGACAGGAGAAAGTTGCAGTCATTCCGTGGCGGCCGCAAGGCGCCCCGTCACTTCTGGCCGCAAAACTGGCTGCCCCCGAGGGCGCTTTCCCCACGGAGACGAACCTCCAGTGTCGGCCCCTCTCGTCCCACCTCCACGATGCCAAAAGTGCCCAACTCCCTCCAGCAACAGCGGCTGTATCCTCCGGCGCAGCACTTCTACTTAACCGCTGGCGGAGGGGAGCCTATTTCAGGGAGGACGCGGCGAGCGGCCGCCCGAGGAGACGCGAGCGGCTGCGGCAGGCGGATGGCCCGGGGACGGAGGGAGCACGGCGGGTCCCTCTACGCGGCCCGGCGCGGGGGGTAACAACGAGGCGCCGCCGCGCTGACGAGCGGGCGGGGGCGGCGGGGCCCCGCTCGCCCAGCGACCGAGGTTCCGCTCACCGCCACCGGGCCCAGCGCTGACCCCGCGCCGCCGCCGGGGGCACCGGCCTCTCCCGCCGCCGCTTCCCA
>VWZV01008039.1:55369-66802 GCA_013397155.1 Irena cyanogastra | reverse complement strand
GCCGCCACGGCCATGGTGGTGTCGGGGCGGGGCGGCGGGGGCGGGAGCGGCGGCGGAGACGAGACGGTACGCGCGGCTGCCGGGGCCGGAGCCGCGCCGCCCGGCACCTCCCCGGCGTGCGGCCGCGCAGGGCGAGCCCAGCCCGCCGCTGCGGGAGTGCAGGTGGCAGCGACGGAGCTGAGCTGGCTCTTCCCAGCGTGGTCCCCGTGAGCGTTAAGGCAGCATCTCCGGGGTCTCTCGGGCGCCTGCCCCCTCTCAGTGTTCTTTTCCCAGACAGGACGGTGTGGCAGCAGAGACTTGGGGGTACTCGGTAGAAGCTGATGCCCCGAGGGAGAAGGCTTTGGCCGCCGGCCGCAACCCGCTTCGCTGAGGAGCGGGAGCTCCCATCGGATAAACTGGAAGTCGGGCAGGAACCATTTACCAGGCCCACCCCCTCACCCGCTTCAACCGCCAGGCTGAGGCTCCCAGGTGGGCACCAACGCCGACCTGGCAAATTTCAAAACGTCCCTTTCTGCCTTGAGTTTAGAGATTAAAGTGCAAACTTAGCCGAATTTTTCAGTTTTCTTTCCTTAAAATTAACATAGTCATGACTGAGAATGTGAGATGTATGGAATGTCACTTCTGAAACAAAGCCTTTTAATTTACCAGTGCAACTGGTAAATATATTTTATATATATTTATATATATAACAGGGATTACAATGACTTTGATTACTTACAAAAAATCACGGGTTGCAGATACATTGCATTTTGTTTATATGAAGAATATCTTCATCATTCAGGCATGGCGCTTATTTTGTGGTCGCTGTGTGGAGACATCCTGTCCAACTACTAACCTACTTTTCCCTCTATTTGAGAATGACAGGAATAGATTACTAATGTTGGATTGCAGCTCTCTGCACAACACACATATTACTAATTCTGTCTCTTCCTTTTAAAGTGACATCTGTGAAATTATCTAAGATCTTCACCTCCCACAAGTATACAGCATAGCTGGAAGTTTCCTTGCAATTTGGTATTAACTTAAAGTATGTTTACTTGCTAAACAGGTCTGTTCCAGGGCATATATCTAGTAACAGCTATATTTTTTCTTTTTTCTTTTTTTTGTTCAGAGAGGTGATCTGATATTTCAACAAGGACTTGCTTTTAAGGACTTCATCCTAAAGACTTGTCAGACTTTACCTAAGCAAATTACATCACATTTCTAATATTGGGGAATGAAATAAAACAGTGCTAGTTCACTCTGACTGCAATATTAATACTTAGCAGCTGGTACAGAATATTCTTGCTAGGTTAAAACTAAAACATACTCATAATCCCACAATCCATATGATACCATAAGTGTAATAATTTTCTGATTAATATATCCTGCTGCAGCATGCTGCTTTTAAAATCTGTCAAGTAAAAAGCAGTAAGTGAAAGAAATTGTCTGTTTGTTTATAGCCCTTTGCATCCACTTAATACAAACTCTTGCCATCCTTACAAAACCATACATAAGCAAGCATTCTTTCTTCCAGTTTTGCTTACAAACTGTTGCCTACAAATCATTCCACTGACACAGTTGAGACTTCTTGTTTAAATAAAGCATTACTTGCTTTGATTAGGGGAACAGGACATCATGAAGAAGATCCTATTAATTACTTCCTCTATCAGACATGCAGATTAAATATTATAAAAATGCTAAAGTGTCTGTTATATTTTCAAACATTAACACTGTGAAAAATAATCAGATCTTTGCCATCTTATATTGTGTTAAACACCTTTTTGAGGGACCAGGAGTAAGTGGGCACGTACTGCAAGAGTTCCCAGCAGAGCACAGTACCTGCTGCAAAATATGGGTTGAATCTGCATTTTGTAACATAGTAGAGCTGTATCATGAGTTGTTGATGTAGAGATTGAAAGCAGAGTGTGGATTATATAAATCATCTCCAGATGAGACAACATATATAACTTCAAGAATACATGGAGCTGGGTATATTCCTCTCTTTAGTATACAGAAAACCTACTTACTGAGTTAGAACTGACACTGATTTTAATGTACCCCTTTATTTGTAAAGCCACATTGCTTCAGTGTTATGAATTTAAAAGTATCATGGCAGGAGAGAACACCTTCCTTTGTACCTTTCAAAAAATTAAATTTCAAAAGACTTCCCTTATCAAATAGCATCGTAAAGGTACATAATGCTTTTCCTTGAATGCCCTGTCTTTATTTTGCAATAAAACTTTATGATCCAGTGGCCAGAGAGATGGCCTTTCTCTCACAGTGGTGAGCAGTCTGTCAGCATCACCATCCTAAAATATTAAATATTAAATCCAACTCAAATAGTACTAAGTATTACTAATTTGTTCTTTTAAATATAATAAATATTAAATCTTTCTCTTTGCCTTCTAGTTTTTAGGAACAGGATAGTCTGCTATCAAGGTTTATGTGAACACTGCATACCATCAACATCAGGTGTAACTTGAGGTAGTAGATACAGGGAATCAACTTTCAGTGGGATTGCTCTGGATAACAATGAATAAGGTGCCACACACCTGCCTACATGGGAAAAGTTGATTCCAGATGAAGCCCCAGAAAACTCATTTAATTTTGCTAATTCCTAAGGAAGAGGACCTCAAAATTCAGATCAGAACAGAGAGGAGTGAAAAGCCTGTGTGCTGTTTTTATCATAAGAATGTGTCAAATTAAAGTTAGCAACGTTTATGTCAGTAGTAACTCTCTAATTGAGGACAATTGAAGAACAGAAAAGCATAAGGAATTTTCCTTATTCCAAAGATAAAAAAAGGTAAGCAACAAAATCCTGAAAAGCATTAAAATTGTAAGAGCTTTCAGTTTTGTCACTGGAATTATCTATGCAAGAAACTATTATCCTATAATCTCTACGAAGTAAGAGAAGTTAACTGGCAGATAGCAAAGGAAGGTGCTTAAAGAAAATAATTAATGGTCTGAATAGTGACAATAAGGAAGATTACAGCAGGAATAAGTTTTTGGAGACATCTACCTTGCATCTATAAAGATTACCGTGCACTCAGGCCAAATGTCAATTACAAAATTTCCACATACATCCTTTAGAGAACAAAGAGACAAATTTCAAACATTACACATAAAATCCAGAGTTTATCCCACATGTTCTTAAGGAAGAATATGCTATGACTGTGGGACAAGTTAGAAAGATACGGCAGTTCCTTCCCTGTTCTGAGACCTTCACCTTCATTGTTCATAAGCACCAAATATATTTTGGTCTCCTCATGAAAGATTTGTATCTAATAATATAAAATATTACATGTTGTTAATAACTGCATACATCTTACTTCTCTTTTTCCCACCCAAGTCAGTTTGCTATTAGCTGGCTTAGGTTTCCTGCAAGGAGCAGATACTGCAGTACCAAGGCGTAGCGACTGACCACGCCAGGTA
The DNA here is from genome assembly GCA_013397155.1 of Irena cyanogastra. Classification (NCBI taxonomy): domain Eukaryota; kingdom Metazoa; phylum Chordata; class Aves; order Passeriformes; family Irenidae; genus Irena; species Irena cyanogastra. The sequence goes on along the minus strand of VWZV01008039.1, from coordinate 63,388 downwards.
ACTGATTATATGAATAACGAATGTTTACATGTAGGTTCCAAATAAGACCAGTTTTAAATTATGTCAGTAATTAGAAGGAGGGCCTCCAATTCACTAGATGATTGGAAGAAGTAGAGGTAGAGGAAATTGATTTAGCTGGCTGGTTCTTTTAAGAATGAAAGTCAAGAGTTACAAGAAATGACAATATCCTTTGAAAGTAGTAAACTATATGCTCTAAACTATATGGTAAACTATATGCTTCCAAACTTAAGTCAGGCTCTGTCAGCTACAAATCAGGGAAATGCCAGGAGTCAGAAACCATTAGGGTCTTTGCTTCTGATGCTTTTGGCATCTATTTTATATGTAGCTTCTTCCATCTCCTTGGACTTGACACAAGACAGTAGAGCAACCAAGACTTAGTATCCTTTGATTTATCCCCTCAATTATTTGTAATGCCAGTGAAGTGGAGGTTTCAAATTCTTTGTTAGTTCCTTGTCAGCCTAGCACTGGATAATAGACCTGTAGCAGTATTTTCTTAAAGCATAAGCTTTTACAGTATGTCTCACTGTATATTTGCCAATATTTATGAATTTTATACACAAAAATATGTATACACATGTACTCACCTACCTCATATATGGAAAGACTTATGCACATCCTTATAACTATGCCAACACCAGCAGCCAATCTGATTTAACTAGCATAGCAGAAAAATATTCTTGCAACTAAATAGACACACTGGTATAGCACCTTGTGTAGAAAATGCTGAAATTATTTCATCATCAAAATGATATATTTATGACATTTCTAGGTTAGATTTTTAATGCAATATGCTGCAAAAACATAACAGAAAAAAATTCTGTCTTGATGAATGCTGGAAGTTTGTAGCTCAAACACTCTGTCCTTCCTTCTCCTAACACATGTATGGACCTCCCCTGGATCAGACCAACATGCTCCTGGCCAGTCTGGGTTGGGATAATGACTAGAATCTTCCAGTCTGTGTTCTGTAGGTCAGAAGATTCAGAATGCAGTTTTGGCACAACTACAAGGTAAAATGCCACATGTCTGTGGCAGCAAGTGCATTGCTGTGATAGAACACCATCTCAGACTGGAACAGCTTCTGCACCTGTTTCTCACAAAGCATTTCTATTTATGAGCAAATAGGAATGTTGCAATTGTACTAACATTAATTTTAAAGTTTAGTTAAAGTTTTCTAAAACTGACTTAGTGCAATTATACTTTTATAGGAAAAAGTTACTTTGAACTTGATTAAATCAATTCTGAGGCTCACTGAATCAGAGCTGTATCCTTAAGCCATATACTGCACTACATGCTTTACAATTTTTTTAATATGGCACTTGCTTGCAACTCTGAGTTGCAAGGTAACAAAAACATGCATAAATAATATACTAGCAAAAATATCTTCCCTACCAGCTTAACAAGACGCAGAAAAGCTAAAATGAAAACAATGTTATCATATTAAGCCTACATTTAAGAACTAGACACAAACACTGTATAAATACAGATCTATTTTTATCATTATGTAATTGTCATAAACTGCATTTATTATACCTTTAATAACATCACCGTTAGTCAGATCCAGTGATCCACCTCTGCTATAATGATTTTTGTTCCAAATCTCCAAGAAGCCTGCAAGCAACTTCCCATCAAACCAAACACAAAAATTAAATGGAATTTGGGGTACTTTTTTTGCCATGGAAATGTTCCTTTTGACTCCAGCTCTCGCTACTTTGATTATTAGCCACATTCCAGTCAGAATCAAGGACCATTTTACAATCTTCTTGTTTATGTCATTTTAATAAAAAATAATTTGGTTTTAAATGTTCCCTGGTGAAGAAATAAAAAAAATCTGGATGGATGGTACATTTTTTTCTTTTTCCCCATCTGTCTGTTTTCATTTTATTATATTACTTTTCTTCTCATGTCCCTTACAATCTACTTGTTTGCTCTTCCCTGCAATTTTTTTCAACACTAAGACTATTCCTTTTACAATGCTGCTCTCAAGTAAACAGGCCCCTCTTATCTGTCAGGCTTCCTCTCCATGTTTTTTTAAGCTCATGCTTTCCCACACATCTTTCATAGTTCTGTATCACTCTTTACACCTTATATCTTCTTTCCTGAAATATCTGTCTTGCCTGGAGCTTATTTTGTTGCCTTTGATTTTAAGCCATTAGAGACAGACAGTGTTTGCAGAGAGCCATGTCTGTATATGGTTTCCAATAGCAATGGGGCATGTCTTGATGCTTTTTTCAGGCAAAAGTCTTACCAGTTTAGAGCTGTTGGTTTGGGGGTTTTTTTTGTAATTGTTGAATAAGGTCTTCAAATTTTGGCCACAAAACACCAACAATAAGCCTGACTTATTAAATATTAAATATTAGATGGTAAAATAACAGTATTCTAATTACAGATTCTCTGCCTCTATTCCTTCCAGCTCCAGATGAGCTGGTCTGCTGCATCATTCTGCAATGCCCCCTGTGCTGGGAATAGGGGAGCTGCTTTGCTCCAACTGTTCTGACACCCACTCAGTTCAGTGTCCTATCCCTTGTTCTGTCCAAGCACACCTCCAAAAAAAGATAACAGCCCCATAGTCAGCAGATTTGGAACAATCTTTTTTACCGGGAACTGAGACACTTGAGGAGATAAGAGAGGAAAGGCTGCTTTGCATATTTAACTCATCAGTTAATGCTTCCTAATGAGACAAAGGTGGAAGATATAAATATGAAACTGATCACAAGACAATAAAATTTATGATGCCAAAGAAAGCATAGAGTGACAGAAAAAGTATGACTTTCCAAAAGTGCATTTTTCTTGGCTTACGGAATGAACGGGTGGGTAGATCTTTTGGAAGAAATTCATAAGGAAATAGAAGCATAGGAGAGCCAACAGTTACTGAAAGAAGTGTATTAAAGGCACAACAGCAGACTACCCTGATGTAAAGTAAGCACTGAGAGAGCAGCAAGGCTTCATCAGGAGCTGTTCGGTCAACTGAAAAACAGGAAGGAATCACGCAAAACAGTGAAAACAAGAACCGATTACTAAAAAATGAGTTTAAAAGAATAGCAAGCTCACACAAGGAACAAAGGATGAAGGTTAAAAGGCTATATGAGTTAATCTAGGAAAGCATCTAAGTAAAAGAGAGCAAATAATGTGACACAAAGAATTCTGAAATATTCAAAGCTTATTTGCCTAATGTGGCTACAAAATATCTTAGTGTCAGACATGCAAAGCAATTAATTTTAACTAAGGTCTAAGACACACAGACCAGAAAAGGGAAGGAATGTGTTAAGCAATATTAAGAAATGCCAGCTTCCAATCCTGCTGACTTAAACATGTAGTTCAGAAAGCAGTGGATAAAGCCAGCCTCCCTGTATCTTTGTGTCTCCTGATTGCATTAGCCCAGAGCAAAAAGTATGACTGAAATTTACAGCTGGAATATTCATAACATTCTTCTGTGAGTTTCTAGTACCTGATATCAGGGTTTCATTTACATTGAACTCCTTGTTGCCATGGAAGGCTCTCTATTTACCTGCTTTTTTTTTTATTTTATTTTTTTTATTTTCACAAAATCTGTAGAAATGTGGTATCTCTGAGACCACAACTACTTGGTCCTTCAACAAGTGGACAAGCAACAAGTTCAAAAGGCATGATGTGGCCTGACTGGTCATATGTGGGATCATATAAACTGTGTTTCCATAGGAAAATGTGCTAAAAATTACCCTGGAGCACTTAAAATAATCTCTGTATGATGATTCTGGGATGGGAGCAGGGGGACGGTGTTCTGGAAGGGGTTTTTGTTTTGGTTTGGGTTTTTTGAAAATTCATGAAGTGCAAGAGAAGTCCAGGAAGACTAGAAATGATGAAAATACTGTCTTAGGAAACAAAATGCCATTGGCCTCTCATAAACCATGCATAACCATGCATCTCTGAGAGATACTGTCATAGGTTATTAGGCAGTTAGTGTATAGGCATGAAGAGAACAATATGATAGAAAACAATTAGGTAGTAAGGCTTTAAAATGTAATCTCAGGATCATTATTGTGTCAAACCTCTCCAATTTCCTTCCTAGAAAGGGCAGCAGGCCTATTGATTAAGAAGGAAACATCTGTACTTTAACAAAGCCTTTAGTTGGGTCCTCTCTAATTTTGCCTGCAATACAAAAAATTGTACAAAGTCAAGTAACACTTGACACACAAGTAGTTAAGTATTTCTCCCAATATGTGCTTATTTAATGGTTTTCTGACAGAGTAGGATGGCACTGCAGTAACATCCTTCAGGGACTTCTCATCCATCCTATTCTACTCAAGTTTTCATTGAACAGTTTGGAAAATAGAAAAAGGAGTAAACTTGTAAAATTTGCAAAAAGTCTGGAAGGGGGTTGCAAGCACAGGTAAGCAGATCAGAATCCAAAATATTTAGATAATGTGAGAAATTACAACTGCAATAAGCTCATACTAGACAGACTGAAATTTACAAAAATAAGATTGAGTATATTAATATAACCTGATGATGCTTTAACAAGGCAACAGGATTGCAAAGAAGGATAGGAAGGTTCAAGTGGATTTCAAACTAAGTATGAGTCAACATGATGATATTGCAGAAAGGCATTTCATGTTCCAAGATGTATTAGGAAGTGTGCAGTATGTGAGATGCAGGACCTAATTATTTTGCAATCTTCAGTGCTGCTGAGGTCTCAGCTGGAGCATTCTGCACAATTTGGGCAATGCACTCCAAGAACAATTTCAACAATTTGGATGGAGTTGAAATGAAATCAACAAGAATGATATTTTGAGAATATGACTTACAAGGAAAGGTTGAAGAAATGAGGCTTTGCTTCCTCAGAAAAAGGAAGGCTGGGTGTAAAATGCATAAAAGGTTGCATACAGAAAGTCATGGTCAACAGATCTTTGTACACACCTGGATTATAACAAGTAACTGCTTAATTTTCATCAAAGAATCTAGATATCTAAAAGGAATCTAGTCTAGATATGAATAATAAAATAACAACAACAAAATCCTTTTAACCTGAAGTCTAGATTAGATGGAATAGATTTATGAGGTTGTGGAATCCCCTTCATTTGTGGTTTTTAACAGCAGCCTATACAAACATCTGTCAGGGATGACCTAGTTACCCATTTCCCACCACAACAGGGACAGACTGAGACCTCCTTTTTTCCTTTTTTTTTTTTTTCTCCCCCACTGTAATGATTTCATGACCAGACAACCTGTTTCATTTAACTTCATTGCTACAGATTAAGCAGTACAACTATTAAAACTGGGGAGCCAAGGCCTCAGTAAAATAAAACAAACTTCCACATAATATAAAAATGCAGAAAAATTTTTTAAAAATTAAGAAAAATAGCTTTAGTGCTTTTTATACATATATGTGTCAAAAAGAATTATTCTTCATTAATTACATTATTTCATAACATACAATTCGATTGTCCAAAACATACTTTTTACAACCATTAAGAAGTCAAATTGAGATTTTGAATTCTTTTAAAATAACCAGGGTACTAAAAGTTATTATTATGTTAATTCTTAATGTCATTATTTAAAGCAAAGTAATATCAATGATTTTCATCAAGAAACAGAAGTGAAACATGAAGTATAGAAAAACAGCTCACAGAAAAACTGTGAATGAAGCACTGTCAGCACCTCAGGGATATGATGGTATTATAAACATAAACTGCACAAGAGCTTTTCTCCCATACTGAAGATGCTGTCATCAGAAACCTGAGTTTATCCACAGTAGCTTTAGGTATCGCTGTTACCGATACTTAGATAATATCAACCTATGCACATGCACAGAAGCACAGAGTGTCAAGCTATAGCTACAGTTGATCTGATGGCACTTCCATCCCAAGAATTCATGCAATCCCTGTTAAAGAAACCAAAACATCATTTATGTTGAAATCTTAATGACTATTATTAAACTTCTAGATTATTTCTAAGAGTTAATTTTAAAAAATACAAATTTCTTTTACCATTTTTCGTAACTATCAAGAAGGCCTCCTCCATTTTTCTGAAAGCATGAAAAAAATTCTGATCCAGAATAACATTTTAAATTATTTATTTAAAATTACTTGCCTAAAACTCTAAAATGGTTATGTTTTCAGACCAAGCTTGTAGTTTACAAAATGTACATAGCATAAGAAGGTTTTCAGTCATTTTAAACTCACCAATCAAGAAAAGAATCCAACTCCTACTACTGGCTTGCAGTGGGATGAAAGGTAACAAGTCAGTAAAGCACAGACATCTGATTCAAAATATGGGATGTGTGGCCAAAGGCTTTAGCAGGTTCTGTATTACCAAAATCCTCATCAACCTCTCCAAAATATGTGAATTATTAGAACTACACTAAATGGTAATTGATCCAAGATCAATGTAATTCTTTCCCATTTCTGTAGACAGGTGTGTTTAATTCTCTATGTGTTTCCCAGACTCTGCTAGGTGAAAAACTGTGAAAGAATTCAGTAAAGTAGCAAGACAAGAAAGCAAAATGCTATTGCTTCACTTGGTGTATAAGACTCATAAGGCAACTGAGGAGATTAGCTTTAATTTCCAATCTTAACACACAATTGCATGCTGGATTTTTACAATGCAAAAATGTGAGCTGGAGGATATTGCAGGAACACTGACACACCAATGACTTTTCCATTTTCTGGATTGGATTTTTGATTGTCCTGCATGCCAAAATGCAGGATTTTCTCCCCCTTCCCAACCTGGTTTAAACCATAAAGAAAAAAGATGAACTACATAACGTAAGAATTAGCATAACTGTTTGGGTAATACTGAGAAGAAAGTACAATAGTTGTGACTGTAGAAGTAAGTTCTTATGCATGCAAAAAATCAAATGTATACAGCTGTGCAGTTGCTACCTACAAAGTAAAAGTCTGTGCTTATAAATATATGTTTTTGTCGCTGCAATGTATGTCGGATTGCTTCTTTTTAAACCAGCTTGAAGTAAAATTGAATTTTAGGCCTTCCCATTTCCCACCAAAATGGTATAATACTGCATATAGAATGAATAGCATCATAAGGGAATTTTTTTGTATCTCATCTCTTTTTTTCACCAAATTGTATTCCTAGACTGTTCCCAGCACCTGTTCATCTAATTCATCAGCAAGAACCATATTCAACAAGATTATACTGCTTTCATTTGTCCCCTTCAGAGAAGCAAAGGAAGAGAAGTAGGAGAGGTAAGAATGCAGTAAGTAACCCTATAGGAAAACACAAAATTCTCAGAGTCCTGCAACTCAGTTAAACCCTAGTTATAGGCAAAACACCATAAACTGCCCTTTGATGTGTTAATTGAAATTTAGCTTTCCACACAGTCCCATTTTCTTCTCAGCACAAGGGACACTTGCTGTTCTTGAGAAAGAAAAAAATTAAATGCCTGTCATATAGCTTCTTCTTGCTTACTTCAAGAACAAAGGGTTAAGACAGGCATTGGAAAAGCGTCCAAGAGATTAGATAAACAAATAAAAATGCTTATGTACATGTATGTATGTGCACGACGATAAGACAATTCCTATATATCTTTCCTTCTCCCCTTGCTGCAACACAGACAAAAGACAGTGTCAAGCCTGTTAGGCCTCCTCCCTTTTCTCTTCTGTTACAGCTTTCAGTAGGCACAATGCTTATTAGTACTACAAGAAACAGGGATTTTGCAGTTCAAATGAATCACATATTCTAGGGTATAATCAATGGCTAAATTAAAAAATGAAAAGGTCAAAGTTAAGGACTGAAACCGCAAGCAAACCCTTTCTATTCCAGAAAGGAATAGCAGATGTTAAACATGCCACAATATGTAGAGATGGCATTAACTCTTACCTGCATCTTATCAAAGAAGCTCAAAGATCAAACCAGACACATTCATCTTCTGCTCGTAATTTGCTGTATGGTAGTCCAGCAGTATTTCACACAAGTATTAACAATCACAACAAACAGAGATGGGAAAGAATTCTGCGTGTCCTTCAGCCAATGCAGGAATTTTCATTTTGTATTTTTCTTTTCTTG
>VWZV01008039.1:1626-51597 GCA_013397155.1 Irena cyanogastra | reverse complement strand
GTGGAAGAAAAAATTCCATTGGGGGACCAGGGTGCCAATAACTGAGGCTAACGTACATTCAGGATAACTCAGGACATTCCAGACTCCAGCTGAAAGAGCAATTGCACTGTTATTGCTAAGTTCTCCTAAAGACAGTGGGAGTGCAGAGTCCACAAAGACATCAACTTTTTCTTGCTTTTCAGGATGAGAACCAAACTATCCCCCTGCCTTAATACAAACAAGTACTTACAAGGAATAAACTCAAAAATGCTACTATGTGTCTAATGCTGAGTATATTAAATAGAATATGAAATACCTATTCCCTATTACTGATTTGGGTATTTTTCCGCAAAGCACTTCCTGAGTGTAATTCACAAATTGGATTCCTGTCTGATTTCAATATGATTTTGCTTTTCCATAAAAATCACAAACAAATTCCAAAATATTACAAGTCTCAACCACCTTGTTAAATACTATCTAGTCCACAAAGACTGTACAAGATACCTGAGAGATCTACACACAAAGGCTGAAACAGAAGGAGACTGAAATAGGTGTATTATTAAGAAGTCCCACAGAAAAAGTAAGATTTCTCTTATTCTTCTAATACAGTATTTTGTGTAACCCCCAAGGCAAAACTTCTTATAACCACTCTCTGCAGGAAGAATTTACTGTCAACATATACTGTACACTAAAGGAACAAAATTACCTCTATGCATATTCACACCAGCCCCACAGCTCCTTAAGACAATAATTTTCATAATGTCTTTGTTCAGTAAAATAGGCATTGTTATAAGTTTCTTTATGGCAGACTAGCAGAATCAAAATGAAGGCAGACTTGCTCACCACTCAAAGCACTTGTCTTCTTTTTAATTTCTCACAGGAATGAAAAGTATATTCAGCTCTTCCTCCTTCAGCACCACACTCTGCCCTTGTAGATTACTGAAACATGAATTTGTGAAGGCTGTTTCAAGCAGAAGGATATTCCTATGTATAGGAATGATGTTAATCCCTGTCACTCTGAACATCTAAGTGAGATTGTTGTTAAAGCTGCTTCCAAAGAACCAAGAGAATTTGTGCCATTCAGTTCAATGTGTTTCTTCACCTCTATCAGACTACATAAATGTAATATAGCCAAGCTAGATTCCAAAGGTTAGTCTTTCATTTAGGCAAAATACTGGAGATGCAAAACCTGTGTAGCATTTACAGGAATCTAGCATGGATTCAATAAACCAATTGAACATGAAAGGAACATCCTTTCTAAATGCAAATTATTCAGGTGCAATTTGAGTTCCTTAAAGGTTACTCTTCAGTTCCCTCTCCCTGTCTAATAAAGGAGAGTGCAGAATAGCTTAGTTTCCTTTTTCAAAATTCTTCACATTAAGTCATTCTGCTGCTTCTGTTATGGGCCTTTTCTGTATTGAGCAGATACAGACTTGGACTGCTTCTTTTCTGTGACTGCTGAACAAAACATTCCATATTAGTATTTTATTAAAGCATTTCTCATAAAAACTTTAAAACAAATTTAAAAATCAGGTCTGACAACACAGCAATGTGCAGATATACCCAAAGTGCAGCATTTTTTTTATTTTCTTTCCTTTTCATTTTGCCAAAAGAGCCCAACAACTCTTGATATTACAGTCATCAAAGTGCCAACAGATCCCTGAAAAGGCATGCACAGTAGTTCTAGGTCTGACTATGAAAGTTCTTTATGATGAGATCTTAAGTGAAGTCTGTGGCAAAAATTTTACTTGATGCCTGAGGGTCAGAACAATATTTGTTGCATCAAATTTGAGACAGGGTCATCTTAGGAATCACATGAAAGAAAACATGTCATATTATACTATAAGTGTCATAATAGAGGTGTTCTCACAAGAGGGACTTTATTTGTGCATAATAATAGTCAATGACCAGTGAGCTGCTCTAGGCCCTTTGTGGCAAGGCATATTCATTAGAGAAATTCACAAGTATATTTTATACCCCAAATTTTCATTTTTAATGGAAATTTAATTTCACCACAAATCATGTAGCAGCATTGTCATAATTAACAGGGATGAGTGAAACTGGAAAAAGAAGCACTAGCAGTTTTGTGAACACAGTAAATATTTTGCATTTTCCTTGCGGTTTTTTCACATAAGGTTCAAACAAGACATAATAACTGGTCAATGTTAAGAGTTTAAGCTGGAATTGTGGCTATATTTTAGACAGTCAATAACTCATTCCATATCTCTATCTCACCTCAGCTGTATTCTGTATTTTTTCAATTGTATCAAGGCCTCACTATTATATATTTATGGTAGAACACATGAAATAACTAGTATTTGGAATGTTGTAGGTAGATTATAGACAAATAACAGTAAAAACTTCAATTAAGAAAAAGAAATGTATCATGGTTTTCAGTCTGTGCAAAGACAGCACCCAAAATAAAGATAATTATAACAGAAACTAGTAATAAAATCCTAAATTAATACCTTCAGCATACCATGCATAATTGAAACAAGGATTCAGTCTTCTCCAAAGAACATTAGGAAATGGGCCGTATAATAAACATTTACTGATTTTCTACTAGTGGAATAAATCAGAACTTTCTTGTTCTCTTTATATCTACCACAGACAGCAGAAATATACTTGTAGGTCACATATTAGGCATTTATCTTTTGGAGCCCAGAGACCTTGACTCCACTTATATGCTGCTGAGAAACTCCATGAGAGGAACAGACAAGATGGTTATGGCTAGGGCCAGACCTTTTAGCACAAGTGCCAGAAGAGTCCTCTGCCCTAGTTCAATCAAAAAAAGATTCTTCTCATCATGCTGCTATAATATTGTCAAGAAACCCCCTTTTGTTGTAAAATCATCTTAGTCTTACACCAGCTGTAAGGAAACTGATAAAATTCAAGTATTTTCAAGATTTAATGAGTTCCTAATTTGTCATGGCTTTATAACTCACACATGCCCAACTAACTTTTAAAACCTCAAACTTCACCTGTTTTAAGTCCTCACAGAAAATGAGGGCACAGCCTCATTTTGCAGCTCACATCTTATAGTAAGGTAACGGCTAGTTTTTTGACTGATGAATCAGCTACACATGAACTGCCACTGTACAAAAGCACTGCATGTTGGATGCAATGGTCAGAGCTTTGTCACTTAACATAGCTACAGGTTTTTTACATCCCGTTAAAGAGTTCCATTCCCAGCTCTTTCACCTACAAAAAATAGTTCTTGAAACATGCTGTGTATACTCAGGATAAAAGTTTGACACAAAGTTTAAATTAAAAAACTATTTTTCCTCAAAACAGTCTTTCCTCTGCTGCCATCCACTTACTAGATAGTCTTTCCTTAATTCAGAGTTACAAGGAGTGTCACCCACTTGGACTGTAAGCAATCTAAATAATGAAGCATGCGCTTCACTCAAAGCAGAGCCAGGCACTGGAGCACCCCTGGGCCATACCTGGCCTGCCAGAACAATACCCGTGGGACCTCTCAGCTTGTTGGAGGACTCACTTTCCTGCCAGACCTTGGTAGCTGGACAGGGAGATGGTACCTGTGCTGCACAAGCTCTGCAGCAGCAGATTTGAGCAGAGAGAGCCAGGGGTGACTCGCTGGCTGAGGTCTGCCCTGCCAGAGGCGCGATGCCGCTGCCGGCAATGTACGTGCTTAGCCAAACTGATATCATTGCTGACCAGCAGGATTTCTCCCTCCCTCTCCCACGTTTTCAGGTGGCAAAGCACTCAGCCAGCATCTCTTCAGCTAGGATCTATGCAGAAGGCACAGAATGCTGTCAAAATAAAACCCTGAACCACCAATGTAAAAGCTTGCTTTATTAAGAATGAGCTTCCACTGCATAATAATGAATTATACAAATTTATCTAAAGTGAAAGTGAAAATGCTTGTGTTAATTCTGGTTCTGTCACAGCATTTTGAATGTCATAGGTCTTTAGCAAAGTTTCCAAACAAACCAAGTGTGCAGAACTTTATCAGTAATTAAAAAACTCCACACCAATATATGTACTGAATGTTAGTTTAGTACACCAGCTGCAAAGGTGATGTTAGTATAAATCTCTGATAATATTATTCAATAATATTATTATCAAACTGACAATTTTCAGGCAGACTCCCACAAACTCCTTATTCCCTGAATACAATAGCTAAAACCCAATCGAAGAGTCAGAATTCACCCCTTCTAAGGCTTAATCTAAGCTTCCTTCCTTAATTTAGGTTGCTGTTATGTTCCCTCCCCCAAAGTCTACTTGTTCCACCTCCTCTACATATAGCAAAGATACACAAGCTACCATGAGAGGGTTCTGGTGCTTATCAAAGACTGAAACTTGTTGCTCTTCTATATTTCTTCTAATAATTTAAAAATTTTAATTGATTTTTTTTGTCATAGAAACCATAGTTCTTCAGGAGTACATGTCATACAAGCACAGCTTTGGTTTTGATACAGTCCTATTAAGAATGAAATCATTCATGTCACCAACACTGCATACGAGTGTCCATTGTTAGCAGATTAGGCCTTTAAATGTTCACTTCTATATTTAGAAACCAAAAACCAAATGGCCAGCTTTCCTGATGACTCAGCATCCATACTGACTGCAGAAGAATGTGGATCCCCAGCAGGCCCCTTGCATAAAAGTGCTTCAAAAGTCCAAACATGAAAGTTATGGCTTGTATACTTTACCAGATTAAGAATAGGAAGATCTTTATTAACTTTTCTTTTACTACTCATTCCATACAACCATTTGTTTAAGGAAAACCTTTTAAGTGAACAACCTTTCTCTCTTACCTTGTGTTAAATGCCTGTTTAAATAATTTCTTTTTTCTCATGGCTGGGCCTTTCTTTACTTGGATGCCAGCCAATTTCCATTTCTCTACCTCTCAGTCTGCTGATGTTCTCTATGTTCCCATTTTATTTTTATACATACACATATACATATGTACATGTATGCATATATATATATATATATATATATATATAATCTAAGACTGTTAGGCTTATCTTTGGCAGTAACTGTTTTGTTGTGGTTTTGCTTTGTTTTGTTTTTAAAAGGGGGAGTACTGAACTCTTGGAGAGATAGAAAAGGTTGCTCTAGGCTACCCTGGGGAAAGTTTACATATTCATTGCTGATCCCACCAAACAAGCTGGGCATGAAAACCAAGAGGCCTGAAATTGTCATTGTTCATGTAGTTACACATGGATACATATGCGTGTTTATGTTAAACTTTTTATTTATTCACTTTATGAATACAACCAGTAATACTTATGTAATGTATACTTAAAATAGCTAAGTAATACTTACTTACACCTCACTTGAGAGTCTCCAAAAGCTATATTAAGATAAATCCGAAGGTAGTGTAGCTGGAAACAAGAATATAAAAATGATATAAATTGTCACAAGCATACATATAGCATACCTCTACTAAAAAAAATTGCTGGTAACACACCAGATAAGACTGCTGTATTCTTGATCTCATATAGGAAAGGAAAGTTCACTGGAAAAAACACTTAGCTAATATTTGCCTGCATTACCTTCAGCTAAGTGTGACTTCCAAAGAGTGTCCTGTTTGCTTTCTTTTTTAATCTGACTGACTAATTTAGAAAAAGGACAATGAAAAATTGGGAAAAAATGGAAGCCCGAAGCATAATATAAGTTTAGATTATATTGCTTTACTGGTATTTCCCTAGAATTACATACCATTTTGCAAAGTCTTTTTGTAATGAAATAACACAATGTCTGTGAAATGTAAAAACATAGGAAAACATAAATGTGCATTTTCATTTTCCAACAATGCATTTAAAAAAGCCATTTTTCCCCTTATTGGCTTTTTTCTTTTTCTCTAACTTCACAAACTTTGTTATTTTGGACTTCAAAGGTCTTTTAAGTTTAAGAATAGACACACTTTCTCACAGTAACTTTCACAAGTATTTGAGAGAAAAACAACAAATACAAACATGTCTTAAGGATTTTCTTACAAATCACTTCTCTTAATCAATCATGCTTTTCTGGTTTCATTAAACTTATTACCCACTACAGAATTTTATAGGATAAAAAACTGTGAATATCCTACACAAAAATATAAACACATATGCGAGCAAATCAAATTTCAGCCCTTAAGCAATGTAAGAGTAGCGAACAAAGTATTTTTGTACTTCAATGTTTGCAATTTTCTTTTTACAGGTAGTATTAGGCCCTGTTATGGATTAATCCCAGCCAGCAACTAAGCACCACCAAGCCACTCGCTCACTTCACTCCGGGGGAGTGGGGCAGAGTCATGAGGGTAAAAGCAAGCGAAGTCATGGGTTGAAATAAGGACAGTTCAATAGGTAAAGCAAAAGCTGTGCATGCAAGCAAAGCTAAAGAATGCATTCATTCACCACCTCCCACGGGCCAGCAGCTGCTCAGCCATCTCCAGGAGAGCCAGAGCTCCACCACATGCAACGGTGACTTGAGAAGACAAACACTGTAACTCCAAATGTCTCCCCCTCCCTCCTGTTTTCTCCAGATTTATATGCTGAGCATGACACTAATGGTTTGTAACATCTCTTTGGTCAGTTGGTGTCAGCTGTGCTGTGTCCTCTCCCACATCCTTGTGCAACTCCAGCCCCAGCCTTCCCACCGGTGAAGCAGTACAAGAAGCAGAAAAGGCACTGTGAAAGTGCAGCTCAGCAATAGCAAAACATCTCTATATAACCAAACTGTTTTTAGTACAAATCTAAAATATAGCACCATACCAGCCACTGTGAAGTAAATTAACTCTACTCCAACCAAAACCAAAACAGGTGCCATTAATTTGGATTCCAATCGTGAGCAACCAGTCAATATCTTGAAGAAGCTCTATAGACTTAGAGAGTCTTCTGGACTTAAACTGACATAAATGACATTGGAAATTTGGGTCAAAGATTCAAAGATTTTTTTTTCTTTCAGATTAAACCCTGAGGCCCTTTACTAACCTTGTTTCTAAATAAAATAAATATTTACTGTTTCTGATATTCTGCCTCCAGGCAATTGATGGAAAAAGAAGAATGTGATTTAGTAGCTTGTTAAATATCTTAAGTGATATAATAGTACTTGCATGTTTTGCAGACTGTGTACCATGCAGCTTCCTTTTCCATCTGCTTTCTTTTGCTATTAAAATAAGTACATGTAAAAGAAAAAGGAACTAAACCCAAGGTTCTTGTTGATTGTACTGATTCCTTATAAACTTTGGTAAAATAAAATGTAGACTTACTGGCAGGATGGTTTAGTTTTTCTTTCTTTGTATAAGCTAGCTCAGACTGCTTGTGATTTAAAAAGCAGATCTTATTTCAGAGTTTGGTAACTATCACTGAGGATTTATTCAATTCACTAATATTCATTCTTGAATAAAAAGATGGCATTTTTATCCAAAATAAGATAATGACTGTTTGTCATAATTAATATGTCAGAGAAAGTCATGGTCAGTGACAATGACAGCTTTTTCATATCATCTTTTCTTAACACAAACATCTCTGGTTGTTAGATCACAAAAATTCAAAAGGGATTAAATGAATGATTTTGAACAGCATTGTGTGTCATCTTTGGGTTTAGCTCAGCCCATGTGTAAACAGGCTTAGCATTGCCATTGAGAATTGCACCCATTTATTCCAGGGATTAACATGCCAGCGTCTCTCTCTGTGGAATCAGAGCTCCATGCTAAAAATGCAGCTTCTCACTACTGTTATTTTATCTTCATTTTAAGTAAATGCACATTTAACTACAGGCTGCACTGGTAGTTTGCAGGGACGGAGATTAAACCTGAAGTGAGCACAGAAGATTCAACTCTGCTCCACTTCAGAGTAAAAATTGTTTCTCTGAGGGATTGTCACCCACATGCAAGTGCTAGAGTGCAGACCTCCTCCTTGAAATGCCTCACACTGCCTTTTCACTTCTCCACCCACTACTCTTTCTCATGCTCTCACTGTTGAGTGTAATCAATGTCACTGGAAGCTAAGCTGCCCGATTCCTCATAACAACATCTGACTACTGTGCTTAGCAGGGAATGCAGCAAACAGAGCCATTTAAAACGGCAAAGCCTTTCCTGGTCTGAAATAAAAGACTAGTGGTAGATTTGGATTCTCTAAGCCCATCTGCTAAATGCTACACTGCACAACAACCCTTTTATTCAAGTTGAAAGATGCACTCCTCCATTTAAAGACCATTTGTTATATCAGAAGGAAATGGAGACTAGAGTGTGCCTGACACTAAAGAAAGAAAAAAATAGTGCTGGCTTTGCAATGAAACCCACTAAAACAGCCACTCTCAACAAAGCGTAATTAATCAATTGGAACTCTTATAGCAAACCAATTACTTTCATTCTTTGGCTTTTGTCTTGTCCACATGCCACTTTACAGTTGGGAGTGACAGGGAAGTGTGGCAAGACTGCTGTCTCTCTCCTGCTCTCTCTCAGTACAGAAACTGTACTGAATTTGTCATTCCATATAAAATACTAAGTGCTGTGTGATATCTACAGGACTACATGATGTCATGCCCATTAGCATGTTCTCTATTTTTCTACCTTTTCCCCCTCTATCGTTTCTTAATTTGGTAACTGTGTATACTAGACCCATTTTGTATTCAGGCGTATTCTTCAGCTCTGCTGTTGAGCTGAATGTTGAGCAAAGTTAGGATCTCACAAAAGGTAATGAGAAAGGCTTTAGGGTTGGTTTTTTTTCTTTGTTTTTAAAAAGCATTTAAAAATCTTGAACAGTAAATATGCAAAATTTCCCATTCACACATATAAAAGTGAAAATGGAAAAATCTAATACAACCAGTTTTTGGTAACTTACCAATCTTTTAGCCTTGTGAACATTGTGATTCCTTGTTTTAATAGGGCATGGTGATAAATGTATACAGTGAAGGTTTGCTGCCTGACAACTTGACTAATTTATCTTGCTTTTTGTATCATGTAAAGGTATAAATTAGACATTCTAAATACTAAAACATAACATTATATGCCATTCTCACATTGTCTATCATTCAATTCCCAAAGCTGTTTTCATATGAAAATTCCTAGAGACATGAAAAAGCTTCACTATCTATTTTTACTGCATCTTTTTCTTCTTGCTGAACAGGACACACTACAGAGAAGACTATACATTGGATTTATGCAGTAGCTATACAGCATTCTATTTTTACATCCTGCTTAAAAATTTTAACAGTTTGGTTGCTTTTATAAATAGCAGTATACACCAAATCTGTTTTTTTAAAATTAATTTAAAATTTCATTTAGTATCAAAACACAGGAATGCCTACATTATTCTTAATCTAATTATTTATCAAATTGTATATGCCAACTGTGGGGTTTAGCCTTATTAAGTTAATTCACTTGCTTCCTTAATCTTTTGAGTTCCCTTTAAAATTGGAGCACCCCGATCAATAAAATATCCTCTGAAAATGAGACTACTTGTTGCTAACTCCTTTTTCACAGCAACAATTGACAAGATATCTTTAGCTAACATTAAGTATACAAAGCTTCAAAACACGGATATTAGCTTTAATATTCTTGACATACATTATACCTCAAATAAGTGAAATTTTCAGCCTCTTGGATAAGTGCTCCTCTGCAACCATAAGTGTTTTAAAATAACAAAACATATTCCATCTCTAAATTGCTGTGATCCCAGATGAAGCCTATTCTGCTACTTTTCTTTAAGTTTTATTTTTAGTCTATACAAATTCATTTTAAGTTCTGTTGAACAGATGCAAGTATAACAGAAACTGATATTGGGAGGCTCTTCACAGTGATAATCGGCAGATATTGTCTTGATTTAAATGGGACATCATCAGAACACATGAAGTAAATTTAATTGTTCTACCTTGATTGCACACAATCAGGATACAGACACTTCTGTTGTTCTCTGCTATTTGCTTCCCAGGAGGTTAGGAATGTAGCTTCTGTCACTATAGGATTCTACTCAAAAGAAGGCAAAAACATTGTTCCCTAAGCAGAAAGCAAAAGCAGGTGTATCACACACTTGCCTGCACTGTTGAAAACATGTGCATAGCACATACAAACTACAACAAAATGAAACATTTAATCTTTTTAATATATTGAAATGCATTGTGCACATATGGATGAAAAAGAAAACCTGTAACATTCTGCTAAGATGTGAAAATACATTACCATTTGGGAGAATAAAAACTTTGAAGATAGGTCTTTCTACCTCCAGTCCTTATACTGATTGCTTTGCTTACCCAGATTTAACCCTAATTTTGTGACAAATAGTTCCCTTTCTCTTCTCGCCTCCTCTATTTAATTTCATTCATTTCTAGGCCCAAGGTCCTCACCCTGCCCCATGGTATCCTGTTACAAATCTTCTCCATAAACCATGTCCACAGTGTCCTGTTCCTCAGTACCCTGTTCTGGATCTCATTTTTCTTGGTCAGTCATTTCACTCGGTCAATTTTCTTAGTCACCCTAGTTCTCAGAGGAAACACTCCCTCTATTACCTGCCTTTGAGCTGCAGCTTCATCTTTCTCCCCTCTTGCACGTATGGCTCTTGCTTTCAAATCAGGCAAGTTCTTTTATTGCTTGGTACTACTAAAAGGTGAAGGATGGTCTCTCAACAGAGAAGTTTCCTTCTCAGCTCAAAGCCCAGTCCAAGCATGACCTGTATGCCAGCAGGCATAGGTAAAACGGAGAACCTGCTAAGACACCCATGGCAACTCATGTAGTTCTTACTGACTACATACCAAGTGCAATTGCACACAGGAGACTTTCACTTGTCCAAATTCTGGAGGATTCTTAAGAGAAGGGGAACTGGCGCATAACTGATGCAAAAAAACCCTCATGTCCAATCCTTGCTCCAAACGTGAAATTTACATATACTGAAATGCAAAGTGAACTGTATTCTTAACAATAGCAGTGTTTAATATTTTTGCAACGTGTATACACGTTTTATTTCCAAGGCTGTTCAACCACCCACTATGAAGATGATCTCTAGAGAAGAAATTGTTTATCTATGAACTATTATCATAGATAATATACCTGTATAAAAGGACGGGTTGGATGGGATTTTGAGCAGCCTGGTCTAGTGGAAGGTGCCCCTACCTGCAGCAGAGGGGTTGGAACTAGATCTTTAAGATTCCTTCCAACCCAAACCATTCTATGATTCTCTGACACTTGACTTAAAATGTTTAAAAAATACAGACACCACCACTATATATAATTTAGCATCTATACAATTCATTGCATTCACACAAAAAGAAAAAGCAATCCGTACAGAGGGAAATAAATCTCTCTTTTTTCAATTCTAACAATAACTCAGCCAGCCAACTTTACTGCAAATGTTTGTGTATATAGCTCCTGGGGAAACTGCTTAGTTGTCCACTACACACAGGAAAAAGAGGAAGCAAACCATATGTCAACAGATCAAAGACCACACTGGAACAGTGAGTAAAGTTCACACCACAAATGAAAATGAAGTAGCAAAATTTATGTTAAGTGATGTCCACCATTGTTTAATACAAATTCTGGGGTTGTTTGCTATAACTTCTTAGTCATTATAAACTAGAAGAATCAGGAGATTAGCTGTACAGTTTCCAAGATAATCAACTTCTCCCTAGTGTCCTAGAGCTCTACTCAGCATGATGAGTCTCCTTATCATGCCTGCATTTGGCTGTCCTCTCCAGATTCAGTGGATTTGTGAATATGGCACAAGTACCTGCCTTGGTTTTGCTAAGAAAAAGGCAACTTTTTTTTTTTTATATTAGCCAATTGTTATTAACTAGATACTTCAAAATTAGTGTAGGAAAAAAAAAATGGTCACTTTCTTTACAACTGCCTCACGCTTGCTTAAAAACTGAGCAAGGTCTAAACCAGTAAGTACCATGTACATCTGGGTAAAAAATACACAGTGTTCATAAAGCAAGCCAAAGCCAATGAAGCCAAAGCTCAGTTCTAGCAAGATTACCTTTCTCTAATTGCCATTAGGAAGCCATGCTTGAAACAACCAAAAAAAACTCCACAAAAAATTAAAGAGAATTTGCAATTACAAATTAAAATGTTTAGTATTTATAGAATGGGCATAAATTAATTTTAGGTACACACCTGATTAAAGAATCAACTTCATATGTCAAAAATGAAACTTAAGTGCATTTTTCTATATTAATAAACTAGGTTTTCTTTCCTCCAGAAATTAATAAACAGTAAGCCATTTTAAACTGCCTTTCCTATACAGATGTCTGCATCTCTTTTTCTTCTTTTATTTCAGTAGTCTTTCTTGCTTAGTACAGATAATTTGGAAGTGTTTTAAAAATATGTCTTTGATTAAGCTTTTTGAAAACTGAAATGTCATAAAGCCAAAATACAGAAAGTGCTACTCAGATTCAAAAGTTCTTATTAGGAATGATGCCTTTTTCCACATCCCCTTCTGTGAACCTTACAACTGTTCAGAAAGTGGGTATTCTACACTTAAAATAGTAGCTGATCCTGTTACTTCCAAATCAGGCACTATTATTCTAAAAGAGGCAGCCAATACTTGCACTGAAATTGTGGAAGAGAAACAGCCGATTTTGCCTAAGGCCATTCAAAATTCAGGGCTTGGTTTTTTGTGATGTCACACTTTTGTTTAACTAACAACATACCATATTAAAATCTTGCCAGAATCAATATATCCTTGTGAGTGCCAAAGCAAACATTACGTTAGCCTCTACAAATGGAAAATTTACATCACATACATGAATAAGACTGCAAGATGCTCAAGAACTTATCATCATCACTCCCCTGAAGAATTCTACAAGTGAAAATTATTTGTGCTAGCTAAGAGCTATGTATATTCAGAAGTCACAATTAATAAAACAGAGTAGCAACATATTTAAAATATAAGGAGAAAATTATTTATATTTTCCATGAAGATGCTACAATCTCTTAAGGCCTTAAGAAACACAGCTGTGTTTTAACCTTTGATTTGTGCCACAAGAGTTTTATTGCAGTTACAGTAATACTATTGCTAACCAAAGCTTCCTAAGCCTCTTAATTCATAGAACAGTATCTTCCTCTAATGGGAATTTCAAATACACCAAAAATGCAGGATCAGATCCCTTATTGCACCTCATTCTTGAAACGCATCTGGGTTAATGTGGATGAAGCTACTTAACATCCCCATTTGGATAATTTAGGGTTTTCTTCCTACAAGACCATCAGTCCTCCTTAGCTTAGCAACTAACAACTTGCAAATAGAACAACGGGCTGGGCTGTCAGCTGTGACATCTTTAACCTTCAGACTGAAACAAAAGCAACAAAAGAGACATTGAGTGTCATTGTATTAATAGCACTCAAAACTACATGTTATAGATTACATGCATCCCACACCCTTGTTTAAATAAGACATTCATTTTATTCATTCACCTGTTTCTTGTTCTCTCCTCCTTGTAGCAAAGTGATTTAAAATTACATTTAAATAGCAAAGTGGCATAGTAGCATCTTTAAATATGAGCTCAACAGCCTCAAGATCATGTTCTACATTTGAAAACAGTGCTTGCAGTTCAGTTTTCTTCTTAAAAGAATTTGAAGTACTAATGTAGTCCTGTCCTTTACTGTATCGCCACCTGGTCAATAAAAAACATTGTGTTTTTTCTTTCTAATATACAATCCCTAAGAAAGCAACTTCTTCTTGTAAACAACAAAAACATCTCAGCTGCCAGGTAGATTACCATTCTAGTGTGATTATATTACCCCATAACACTACTAAAAATATGTACTTAGGACTACTGTTTTTGCTCCTCCCTCTAGTGTATCTAATATACCGTAAAAATAATACCTGTATTTATCCAGACAACAATCCAATATTAACTATTTGGTTTCAGAACTGTTTTGGCATTTTGGTAATTGTTTTCTATATGAAACATGTTCAGCTTACAACCTAGAGCACTTTAGATGTAATGCATTGTATTTGAATTTGGCATGTTCCTTATGAGCATGTAGATGAAAAGTGGAGACAGCATAATAAATCAGGCACAGTAGAGGACAAATACCACTGAGTAATCTGATATGTACACATATCACATGCAGTTAGTGTGAAATGATAGTTACATGCAAATCAGGAAAAGATTTTTGTCTTCATTATTTATGCACCAAGAAATTTCCCTCCAAAGAGGAAATACAGTCATAAGACACATTGGTTGAAGAGGATGTGACTCAGAAATTAACACAGTGCAGCCTGTAGTAATAGTGAGAACAGATATTCTGTTTCTCTAAATCTCTGAAACAATTATGCTTCAGACTAAGCTTTTTACATACCGTGAATTTCAACAGGAGTGAGATATATACTGCCTTGAATATGAATAGTCATATTGACTATTCATATTCAAGGTAGAAAAATAATGCCTGGTTACAGTTACGAAAATATTATTGCATATAAAGCAGAAGTCAGAAATGGCCTTTATTCTCCCCCAGGTTTTTCTCACACATACATATTTACAAAGAAAAGAAAGTCAAAGAAAGATTTTCAGTTCAATACATTTATTGAACATTTTTATAGTTTTCAGTAGCTAACGCAACATTTACTGGAAATACACATACTTAAATTTTCTTCAGTTTCCGAAGTTTGATTCTGTACTGCATTTCTGGAGTACAATTATTTATAAGGGTGGCTTTTGTTGCTTTCTTCAGGATTATGCAGAGATAGCAATGGCTTCTGGAACTTGCTTTGTATCCAAACCCGCTGCATTTTCACTTTTTTCTTTCTGTTTACTTGTAATCGCCGATCAACTAAATTCTGTACTTCAGTTAATCCAGCCAAGTTGAACATGTTCCATACCTCATCTATTTTTTCATATCAAGAATTATTGCAATTAAAAAAAAGTCATTTGTAGAACATAGTAATTACCAACCTGAAGTTCAACCAAAGATGGAAGTAAATCTGGTTTGCAATTTGAAAACTAAAGGACACTGCCTGTAATAAGGCTTTTGTTAGAAATTCATTTTCACAGGTCTTGATTTATATTGCAGTAAAAATTGTTGAGGCCCAAACCACATTAGTTATTACTCACAGCATCCACAGATACCCTGTCTTCACAGAGTTCAAGATGCCATAGTTGAGTAAACAAATGCATGCCATTTGGTCACTGTTCACGTATTATCGAGATAAAGCTATTTTCCCTGACAAATGACAATCCAGATGTCTATGCCATATATAGCTACAGATTCACCTTCCAAGCACATTTACCTCAATTTTAACAGAGAAATCATGTGCGTGTTTAAATAATAAAATTTGAGCACACAATTACACACAGGATACTTAAAGAAAAATTTCCAGTGATGTCTGTAAGCAATCTTGCAGGATCCCAAATGCAACAAGTGTGCACACAAAGGAAATTATTTTCTTACAACAGTTAGCTTTGGACTTTTTAAAAGTAGAGAATTTTTTTTAAAACCTAATAAAACTTTCTTTAAATTTACATTTTAAGACAAGCTTTCATAATCCAAATCACCTTGAGAAACACTAAACCCTTTATATGAAACTATAACATTCCATACCTTTCGTAAAGAAATACACTCTGGTTCCATCTCCTCTTACATAAAAATTTTCTGACAAGCAATGACCTAAGAAATTAGAGCAGTAATGAAAAAGGACATGTCAATTTTTTTCTTCCAGAAAGAGCTAAAATGAACAATGAACTACAAAACCATTCAGGAATTACCTTTTTTAAAACGAAGTTGAGCTGTATCATATCTTCCGTAGTCTCGAAATAACAACATTCCTCCAGGTTTCAGTAGCTTAGCCAACCTATTTACAACCCCTTGCATCCTTAGAGAATAGATGAGATGCTGGTGAAGTTTGCAAACATAAGCAACCAAGTTTGCTGCCACAGACCAAAAAGGCAGCATCACCTAAGAATAAGAGACTGTTCAGGACAGTAGTTGTGCGCAGAATTACAGCCTTGCCTATATAAACAGAAGTTTTGCACACACAGAAAGAAGTGTATGTGTACAAAAAGTGAAAGTGCTTTGAGAAATTTCATCCAGCAGAACTAGAAGACATTAATTATAAGTTTGAAGAAAGTTTAATACTTCCAATTCTGCAACCAAATTTTAGAGGGGCCTTCTAGCAGAATTGAAGTGTGTTAAAAATTGACTACAAGAGTAACAAATATCAAAAACTAAACACAATAGCCTAGAGAGAAATTACTAAGTAACAATTTTCTGAATATAAATGTGTCCCTCTCACATGCATTTTCCATCTTTTCAAAGTACTTAAGTTCTGCATCATGACTCCCTTGGTTTTCTTTTTCATTTCCCACTTTCAAAAGTTTCCAGAAAAAATGTATACTGAGCAAGATTAATCTGGATCACATTTTCCTTTATGCAGTCATTTTACTTCTATGAGATGGCAGTAATGATTAAGACATCTTTGGAAAGTGGGTCTCACAACACAGATAATTACATGAAAATCTGTGTGTGTATACACATGCACACAAAAGCATCCATGTCATCCCTGTGGAAAAAAAACCCAATCTAAACACAAAAAACCCCCCAAAACCAACCTCGACAGCCAACCCGCTAAGCCACCCCCCCCCCCAAAATAACCAAAACAACAAAAGAAAACAAACAAAACAGGAATTTAACAACAAAAACATCAAACGCATTCCTAAGAGACTAACAGGAAAAGATCCACAGAAATTCTGACAGAACGTCTGATTACTGCCTCTACAGACACAGTGACTGAATGAATCACTGTTGTCCATTTTCTTTCTGGCAGCATTAATGGAGTTACAGAGGTCTGAAGTCTCCTGATTGAACTGGTTTTGAAACCTGGATCCCAGCTTTGTGTGACTTGTGCTCATCTCTGAATAAACAGAAAGGAGAAATATCCTGTACAGGGAAGGTTTTTCTGCATAAAGCTAATCACTAGTAGCAGGGAAACAGTTCTCTTAGGCAAATACTGTTCTGTATGCCAGGCCCATTTTAATGACATTCTTGAAGTAATAAATATATTATCACACAAACAGCATGTATTTCCCTTCATATAACCTAGTTAGAGTCAAGAAGTTTAACTTACATGCCCTCTTTTACATTCCTTGCATTAAAAAAAGGCACTTTCACAATCAGCCAACCTTAAAAGTCATAAAATTTGGTTCATTAGACATCAAGAGGCATTAGCAAAGGTAACAGTACTCGACATAACACCATACATGAAAATTAGATCAAATGTTCGTAATCCAAACGAGTTACAAAATTATAGATGCATTTTAGTTTAAAAGGGCTGCATGTAAGCATTTGAATGTGGCTGAATCAGCAATCTACGTCTATATCAACATATTGTAAGGTGTTAAATCACAGATGTTTGGTTTTGATCACTAAAAATAACTACCTTTTAGAATACTGTCAGTCTGGTTTCTTAATTTGGCTTTTTTTTTCATCTGTCACTTCTAGTAGAGATGTACTTAGTTATAATATATCCCTTGTATTTTGATGGAGACTGGAGACTCACTAATTAGAATTAGCCTGATCAGCTTTTCTCTTGAAGCCTGAAAATGGTAAACAGCATTTAAAATACCTTATATATGATGTAGCTCATTAAATAACAAAGATTCGTCATCTTTTGTTATTATTGAAAACCTCCAGTTAAAAAAGAGATTTAACCCATTTGCTTTGCCCTTTAGTCTTCATTTACCTGTCAGGATGAATAGTGGAGAGCACAAAGACAAGGAGAATGACATCCAGGATCTCATCTGGAAAAGGATAGGGTAAAGCATCATCACACACATCATGAACAAAGGCAGAACACCAGGCTGAATTGTAGGACGAATGTGACTGTCAGGAAAAAGATAAAAAGAGGCACAGAGAGAACAGTAGTAGTTAATACGTTTACTGTGACTCAAGAAACATTTTTTCTTCAATTATTCTGCATTGTAAAACATCTCATATAAAAGCCTATTCTGTCCAGTATCTTACTCAAGCTGAGAAGCAAGCTCACTGATGGTATTCATCCTCTCTGCATACAGTACGACTTTGTTCTTTGGAATACTGAAAACTTCAGTTAAAAGTTGTCAAAGCCGTCACATTCTTTTTCATGAAGATGGCTTCCTGGCAGCCTCCTGAATTACAGGCTTGTAAGGTACTCTAAAGCGAGTGCATGAATTACCTTTACCAGCTCCACTGCTCCTGAAGCAAAATCACAACAGTATAGAAAGGTTCCAGGTGAATTGCTAAGAAAACAAAACCAACATCAGTTAGAAAATTATTAATGTATAAGATGAAAGTCTATATCAGTGCTCATGAAACTTCAGAGGGTCCTCTGGGGTTCTCCACAGGTTTGATCAAGCACGCTTTATTGATGTCTAGCACATGGAAAGCCACATAGGTTGTAATGAACCAATAGGGCAGACAAATTCATAAGAATACTAACAGACAGTTAGTACAAAAAGAATTATAGCCTTGTCTGGGAGGAAGCAAAAAGGAAAAGAAAAAAGGTCACAGAAGGCTGTCAGAACTGATGACAACGTCCTGGTGCTGTAATGCATAAATGCACATTAATAGGCCACATTTCCTTACAGGAGCACTGCATTATGAGCCCATGCATGCAGTTTAATTAGCAATATGATTTGGGGCAGGGATAGAAAGTTGCAAAGTCACCCAGTTCTGTAGAAGTTTGAGGTTCCATGTATCACCTTCCTGTTCTTTTCATTTGATTAAGCATTGTTGGTTATTGTACTCTATTATCTCCTTTGTTTTCCAGCTAGGATGAACAAGAATTTCCTGTAGCACTGTTTTCCCTTCTCTTCCCATCCATGACTCAGCCAGCTTCAAATATCCTTGTACCATTCATCAGATACTAGTAATTCTAGGGAGAAGTTTTTCCACCTTTGAAGGATAAACTGAGAAAGCTACTCAAAACCCACTAAGAGATGACCTCATGATCAACTCATGATCAATTTAATTAATTAAAAATATATTTAAGATTTTGGATAGATGGCTTCTTTAGAAGGGAATCAATAAAACTCTGCCAGTACCTGTAAGATCTGACAGTATACACAGCTAACCTAGTGACTTCTGAAGGCTCAACAGGAGAATGCTCCTGGAACAAAATATACTCCATGCTTGTTTGATTTGCTGAGTAAAACCTTTATCAGCTCTGTGACTGCCACGAGACTGATGAATTTACATATTTATTATGACTGAGGACAAGCAGCCAGGCTTTGGACCCAGTCAGTCCCTTGGGAAAGGTTAAGCTGATCATCTAATAGACTTGTTAGAATGTTGGGGAGGTTTTTTTCTTTTTTTTTAGAGCAGAACAGGAATTATGTAAAAAGTCCACTTAAGACAAAGATACGGCTTGACTAGATGGTGTTTTCATGACACATTGTATTAAAAAGCACTAACTTAAAATGTAAGGGAGGCAAGGGGAAGAAGTTTAAGAGTTACATTACTAACCTTTTGTAGCCAGGGTACACTTCCTTGACACTGGTGTGCTTTTGTATGCATGCAATTATATGCACACAGATATATTATTTTATATGCATGTAATTGCCAGAATGGTAATTTTTATATTATTAAATTCACAGTAAAACCAACTGTTCTATAATGCCAAGCCTGCTTAGAGATACGAGATCTTTCCATTAGGTCATATACAACACAAACAAGCAAGTTGTTCAATGTATCAACCAATGTGATTGAATGATTTACATACGAATAGAGATCTCCAGGAAAAATACCTAACAAGTAGATTCTTAATTATCAGAAATGCCAATCTATGACTAATGCCTCCTGTAAGGAAAACACAAAAGTTTGTCTCATCTTTCTCAATACAGTCACATGATATCTTTTCCTATATAGGGTTCCTTTCAAAGTTTTCATGTGAAACCAGGCTCTCCTTTCACTACATGCTGTCTAAAGCACAGCATTTGCTGTGGGATGAGGATGCATTGCTAACACTTAGAGGTTTCATGTATGACCCTGGTGCATCACTCAATTCCTCCTGCTGTGTTTCCATATCTGCAAAATGGAGTATTTCTGTATAATGGTGATACTAGGAATCAGAATTCATTGATAGAATAATGAATTGTGTTGTTCTCAAGCTCTTAAAGGTATGAATAAAAAGAAATAATTTCAACCCTTGAAACATACATAGCCTTTCCAATAAAACCTTCCTGCCTACATGGATGGGAGGACAAGCTGTCATAACAGATATTTCTAAAACTGGAAGCTAAGTGGATTAAGATATTTCAATGAATTAAGTAATGTGATACAGGACTTGTGCCTTGAAACTAAAACCACAAGTAATATGACAAATATACCAGCCAATTCAGAAAAAATAGAACTACTTTCCAGTAGATCACATGCCATTATCTATGGTCTCTATAATTTTGGCCTTTTGAAGAGACACCTGGTAGCTTTACAGTGATCTATAAGACAAGAGAATATTTCACCTGTCTGAGATTAACAAGAAATCAGCCTGAATGCACCAAAAGACAAACTTTGTCAGCAAATATGATCCCCCAAGACCAAGGTGGAGCAATATGAGGAGTATCAATACAACATTCATATTTGGAAATCCAACACTATTTACCACAGAACTTTCAGAATAGGAAAGACACTGTTTCCAGCTCCACAACCAACCTAAAATCAGAAGAGAAAGATAAAAGTTAAGATGAGCAAATAAAACCTTTTTTTTGTTATTTTTGTCTTAAATTAGTTTGTTGGTAGGATCCATTAGACTTGAAGGTATGTGGGACAGAAAAGCTAATACCACAATTCTCAAATCATTTACATGATCACGTTTCTCCCCACTGTCTTTCTAAAGTTAAGAGAGAATCCATCTCTCAAACTGCATAAGAAAATGCAATATTCTTGTCCACTTTCACCATTTGGCAAGAACGCAGCAAGTACTTGCACTTTCAGACAAAGCACTTAAACTCACACCTTTCCTCAGGAAATAAGAAATGTGACTTGCAATGAAAATGGAATCTGACAATCTAGCCCTATTCTGATTTGGGAAAAATTTTAAAGGGAAAACCAAGTCCAGATTTAGGTTTCTCTGAAAAGTTCTGCCATAAACGAATGCAGTATGTAAAATTCCAAAGGCTTACTTTCTTGATACTTAGTAAGGGTCTTTATCAGATTTTTGAGTAATTAAGTGGAGCTCAGTATGATGGGCAGAACATTCACAGTGCATTACCTCTAATATTCGGTAAGTGGCATCGCAACCAGGGAAGGATTCTACCTTGCCAAGTTCTTCTCCACACTTTTTACCTTGAGGATTGTCAGTAAGAGCTTTTACTTGATTTTTATTATATACATATCCTTGTACAGCAGTAGAACCAGCTGTAGAACCACCATAATTTTTCTTCCAGTATTTTTCTCCTTCTTCAAACATTCTATTTTTGAGTGAAAAGCTGTTATCATTATTTATTTTTGTGTGTTCCAAAGATACTTTTTCTGTTTTGAACTCATGTCTCCTTTTTTCTGGAAGAATTTCTGGAAACTCCAGAAACAACCAATTGCGATCCTTGAAGAAGTTATTTTTATGTGTCTTGTAAAATTCATTCCAATATTTACTGGCTTCTCTCTCATATTTATCTGAAATTAAAACAGAACAAAACCTTGGTGAATATGAGCTTGGCTAGAAAATGCTCTAAAGCAACATACAATTTGGACCTCAAATATACAGTTTAAAAATCCATAGTTCCACACATTGTACATTTAAATTAAAATACATGGATTTTGTGTCTCACCTTAACTTGTGCTCAAAATAACTCCTATGAAGGCTTAATTAGATTTTATATCACTTAGGAAGGGGTAGACAGGCTTACAGCATATTTTTTAAAATGCAGTGACACCATAGAACAGCACCACTAAAATACACCATCTGAAGATTCCTAGACAAAGTTTTCATGTCTCAAATTATAAAAAAATGCATCTTTTCAATTATTTAAGAAATAGTAAATTGAAATTCTTTCACGCTTTATGAAATTCTGTAATCAATTGTGAATTTGTTGGTACCTCATCACCTACTAAAAAAAATTCCAGTTCTGTGAACTGGACTGATAAATGCTACTGCATAGCAAATAGACAGTGATTCACACTTAACCATTCAACAATACAGAAGGAGCATACTTGCTTTCTTATTTTCAAAACACTTCAGAGTCTTACAACAGTCCTTTGCGCCCACTTTTAATTCACAAAACATTCTAACTGAGTGTTAGAATGTCAGAAAGTAGGACTGGAAGGGATTTCACAGTCAGGGAATTCATATCCCTCCTCCACAAAAATCTGTCCAACTTATTTTTAAAGTACCACCTTTCACATACTACTTTCTTCAGTAACACATTACAGTCCCTAATTTTCTACACAATTAGAAACCTTTTCCACTACCTAACTAAGAACATTCATCTTGCAATTAGGTCGAGCAATTCTTGCCCAGCTAGGGATCAAGCAGACAAAGCAAAGATTACTCTCTTTTCTCTTTGCAACACCTGTTTACATATTTTAAGTATCATACTACACCTCCATAAACAATCTTTTTTCTAGATTGTCTAAACCTAACTCTTTTTGATTTTTAGACTTCCGATAATCTCAATTTTTCTTCTCTAGATTCTCTCCAATTGATTTACTACTTTTGGGTGTTGTATTCTGGCAAAGGCATTATCATTGCAGAGCAAAAGGAGTATTTTACAAGGCTTCCAGGTTGTAATCCTGTTTATAACTCCCAGCTTGCCATTTTGCAACAGCGTGACACTGCTGATTCAGCTAGTGATTCACCACAATGCTTCTTCTGCAAAATGACTACCAAGCCAATTGTTCCACAACCTAGTTTGTTTTCTTTTTTTCTCAAGGAATTATTCTGAAGCAAAGAAATCTGCACTCACTTTTAGCAAACTTATATATTTCAGATTATTTTTTTCCACTTCCACCATCTGTCCAGATTTTCTGAATCTTAATCCTGTCCTTCACCATGCTTAAAACATGTTTTCACTTAACATCATCTTCAAGTCTCTAATTTCCCAAGGTCACGAATGAAAATACAAAGCAGAATTGGACACAAAATAAAACACTCCTCTGCCCAGCACAGCCTTCCTTTCTGAAAGGATCTCTCTAGGCATTCATTCACCCAAAAGCACTTTCATTAGCTCTCACTTGCCTAACTTGCTTACGAAAATGTCAAGTAAAGCAAGTCAGAAGCCTGACTAAGGATAAAATTCAGGACATCTGCTGCTTTCCCTTATCCCTAGGGCTTGTAACCTTCTCTAAGAAGGAAATTAGCTTGATTTTACATGATTTATTCTTGAAAAAATATTTGTTGGCCAGTATTCATCTCCTTTGTTCTTCTGAACCCAATGTCTGCAAGCTCTGGATGTACTCTTCCAGCATTTTTCCAGGAACTGAAACCAATTATCTGACACTTCTTTTTTTCCCACCTCCTTTTTTAAAAAGCAAATATTCTCTTTTCTGCTTTTCCACTCACCCATGTACTCTATGGATGTACTTTGTAACCTGCTCTTTCTCACTTCAAGAACAAAATCTTTCCTCCTTCTCACTAGCACTAATTGTGCTAGCCACTGGACTGGAGCTAGCTAACCCTTTCAAAGGAAGGCTGATAAAAAGATAAGAATTATAGCTTTTCAATGTCTCTTTTGTTGATGGTTTTTCCTTCCTTATCCCTCCTAAGTATCAAACAAAATATTTTTTCTTGGTTTTTCCTCCCTTATTTCCAAAGCATTTGCAGAACTATTTTGCTACCCTAACATCTCTTGCTGCCTAAGTGTACCCCTCATAATGTGCTGCCTTTCCTATGTTGTTCTCACTCACACCAACAAATTAATTCTTTTAATATAAATGTACAGAGTAAATGTACAGTGCACTTCTACTACTCTCTTTAAATCTTAACATATTATTTCCTAAATTGCTACAGCTTTTCAGAGATAAACAAGGCTGAGAATTATCATTAGAGGCACAGACAGGCAGTGGGAAGTGGTAAGGAGGTGGCAGAATGCCTTGTCCTAGAAATCTGCATAATGTTTTAAAATTAACATTTAATACATCCAATTCTATTATTAAAGGGCAAGACCCAGCCATGTAATCGTAATTGTAAAGGCCTGTTTTATATTAAAAGTTCAGAGTTGACTGAGGTCATATATATATATCAGATTTCATTAGTGTAAGTTCCACATTTATAGATTCCTCATCTTCAGTATAAAAACCAAAACCCTCCCAGTCAAAAGATTATTTAATTATTATCACCCCTTGCTATAGTCACCATTTTCCTACAAGTCTGCTCAGAACCCTTGTACTTAAATTCACATCAAGTTTGCCAGATTTCAGAATTGAAGGAAAGAAATAGCTAAAGTCAGCCTTTCAAACTGTATTAGTATGGAATGACATGGGTTCAAGCGAAGGAACACTTTACTTTGCATTGTTGCACTGGTTGTTCCTGCATCTCTGCATAATAACATGCAAGCAGTATTACCAAATTTTTATTCCATTTTGTGTATTTAATTAGCCTACCCACAGAATATTCCAAAGCATGTAAAAATTACATAACTAAAAAACATATAAACTTCCAAGAAAAAAAACAAAAAAAAAACCCCCACAACCAAACAAAAAACTCCAAAACAACAACAACAAAACCAAAGGAAAAACCAAAATAAGCACCCACCAACCAACAACCAAAAAAAACCCCACAAACCAAAAAAAAACCCCAAAAAACCTTTACTTTGTCAATTGGTTTTTCTCCATAACAGGATCTTCCACTGCTAGCAAGCATGCCCGAGAAGAAACTGCACATGCTAATATGTAAATCAAATTCCTAAAGGCAGTATCATGAGTTCATTCAGTTTCACTCCTCTTGCTTTAAAAAGGCTCACCAGAGCTCTTCTACTTTATTAGTAATATAATAGTATGGTTGAAATCTGTCTTTTTTCCCCTTACTGTAATTTTCAAGGTCCCAAAGTAACCTGCTTATTAGCCTTGGTGTAGTTCATTGTTTACACAAATAGGCCAAAATGTACTTCCATTTGCAGAATGAAGCTGAAGCTTTCTGAAGGAACACTATCAGCAATGCTCACCTATTCAAGTTCTAAACAGAGGGGCATTCATAGGAAATGGCCTTGGATTCTTGTGTTTCATGGCAATAGACAAATGCCTGATTATTCCATTTCTCACAGTACAAACTAACTTCTAATTGATTGTAGATGAAGAAGGTTCCATGAGCACACAGTCACACAGCTTACTTTTCAAATAGGAGCTCTTTTTCAACTTCTTATAAAAATCCAGTTAAGATATTATATTAGATGTAATTTTTGAAAAGCAAACATTGTACTCCTGAATGTAGATAAAGAATGTGAGAAGTAACAGAGAAAGGCAGGCTGACAATCTCAGAGTATTCAAGGTGCTGAAGGGC
This sequence comes from Irena cyanogastra, assembly GCA_013397155.1. Classification (NCBI taxonomy): domain Eukaryota; kingdom Metazoa; phylum Chordata; class Aves; order Passeriformes; family Irenidae; genus Irena; species Irena cyanogastra. Next base: position 26,263 of record VWZV01008039.1, on the reverse strand, counting down.
ACATTCCCTGGTCATTCAAATAAACTCCAACATGTGCCTTACTTACATCAAGGCATAGGATCATAATGACGCTATCTGACAGATCCACGACATGCTAAGTTAACTGAGACACAGGATATCCAAGTAATCACTTTCAGAATATCTTTCTAACAGAACAACAAATAAAGAATCCAGTCTTCTATGCTACTATCAAGTTGATATTCCAGCTTTAGCATTCATAACTACCCTAGTAATGGTTTAGTTTGCGAGTTTGAAAATACAGCTATCACTCTTCAGAATACATTAAATTTCTGAAGACAGGCACAAAACTCCTTAATCAATTACAGAGCAGACTGTGCAGGATGTATTGGAACACCTTCCATGCAAAGTGAACACACTGATTCCTGAAACAGTCCCAGCTCAGCCTGACAAAGGCAGCAAGCTGGGACAAGCTGGGACCAATTGGGACCACTGCAACTTTCATAGCATTTAACTGAAATACGATGCAATGTACAAACACAAGCTCTACAAATAGCTCACAAATCACTGAAAAGCATTTGAATATTGTACATGGGAATCTTCATTCCCAGCACCCTAGCTGATTGCAAATTCACTCCCTTTGGTTCTGTAAAAGCCTTGTGTAGTAGTTGTATTCTGAAGGACACCAAAACGGGTCAGAACAACTGCACCATACTGATGCACTTGTTTCACATAGGGTCTATTGCCACCCTAATTGTAAAATTGTGCAAATAAGTGACTGTATTGTTAGGAAAAACACACTGTGAGATCTTTTCAGGCAACAAATGGAAAAAAAACCAAACAAAAAACAAATACAAAATTTTAGACAAAAGAATGCAGAAATAAAAAGAGTGTTCCTGAATTCTACAGCATCTTCAAATGTTTTAATAAAGAGCATTAAAAAATTTTTTATACCATTTGAAATTTGTTACCTTGGTCTTCCAACTGAACTTTCACAAGAGAGTTCTCTGTTGCTTTTTTCTTGGCATTCTCCTCTTCTTCTTGTGACCATTGCATGTGGTCCCTGCAGAAGGCAGTTGAAGCAATAGCTTTTCAGTAGGGATTTTCATAATATTTTTTCCCAAGAAAAACAGTCATGAATTAGCTACACTGTTTCAAGCACCTTTTTTTTATTTTTTGAGTGCAAGCAAATGACCACAAGGAGACCGACAGTTAAAACCTAAGTTTCAGTGTATGACAGATAAAAATTAATTACTAATTAGGTATAAGTCAAGTGATTAAGAAACATGTCCCAGCTGCAAAGAAGTAGAATGTATTTCTTTTATTAATAACAGGATTATATATATCTTGCAAATTGAGTGTATTTACAGGAGTGTATTTTGAGTATCCCATTAGAACTGTATTTAGCTGAATACAATAATAGACCTACCAACAAACACCCTAATGCAAGAAACACCTCACATTAACAGTGTTTATGATGAGGAACTAAGGACAAGCAAAGAAATCAGCTGTTCTGAAACAGGGAGCATAATCCACCTATTCAATTGGAACAAGTGAAACTGATGAAGAGGATTTTACTTTTCTGAGGAGTAGAGATAGGTAACATTTTTCAAAAAACAGAATAAGGCATTTGTAAGAAAAGTGAAGCAGTGCTGCATATTTCCAAAGTCTATGCCATCTATACTTGTGTAAAGAGGTTACCTAAATGTTGTGTTAATCCATGGTCACAGAACCAAGCCCAGATCTGACCCTGATGACTAAACTGCCTTCCCTGCAGATTCTGGTTTGGATCAGACCGCAATGGGGAGTACTCAAAAATGTGCTGCAGGATGTTTTCAAAAGCCAATCAGCTGTCCCTCCAAATTTTCCAGTCTGAACAGATCAAATTAGATAATATAATTCAAGTAATCTATTAGAACCTAATCCTACTGAAATCAGCTAACTGAAAGCCCATGACTAAAACTCCATTGGTTACTATGGGAAAAGGAAGAAGGTGCCAACTTGAAAAGAGTTAATTGTCTCTAAAAGCTAATGAGCATCTTCCTTTTCCATACTTGGTGATATATAGGTAATTTAATTCTTAGACCTTCACTGTTCCTCTTTTGTTAATTGTGGGAGACTAATTGGTATGTATTTGTCTGCTTGCCTCAGACTTGATTTCCGCCTCTCTACTGAAATATTTCTCATTATTGTCCCTAGCAGGTTGCCTCTCCCCTTCCTGTATTTGTTCATATACCAAATGTTTCTGTGCAGTGTCATGGCTCTGACAGACACGCTGCAGTGGAATAAAACTGAATGACCGAAGCATTACCAGGCAGACATTGTCTTGGAAAGACTTGCTTCTCTTACTGCTGTCACTGGTTTTGACCTTGCCTATTCCAGCAAGCTGAAACCAAGGACTATTCAGATGGCAATAATACGCAGCCCTTCTGACAGATGACTTGCTGCACTGTAATCTCTAGCTGATCAATTTTAATCCATCACTGCATGCCTGTCAGAGCCCTTAGGGGCTCTACACACAATACTAAAGGTGCCTGAAGCCCTCCATCTTCATTAACAGCCTTTTTTTTCCTTTTTTTCCCTCTCAGGAAACTCATAAAGCTGCTTTTGGTCTTTTTGTAGAAATTTCTATATGGTTGATCCCAAATAATACTGCTGCAGCAGTTCTTGATCAAAATCTATTTAAAAAAAGGGACATTGCATAGTTCTTACACAAATTATTTATATAGTATGGATGCTCCAAATGAGGCAGCTCCTTCAGCAATACAAGCTGGTAGGAACACAGGACACATAAGAATTCTAAGCATAAAAGTGTTTCAAGCTGAACATTGAGATTGCCCATTTTAACCACACCAGGAATTGTTAACATGAGTAGGCCTGATATGAGATCAAACAATGCTGCTTTCAGTTCAGCCCATTCAACTTAGTCCTTTTCCACTAACTTGTTTGCTAACATAAGGCTTAATTATCGCCGTGATAATGTGAAAACTAGTTCAATTACTGACCTGAATAGAAGCAGGCATTTTTTGCTCCAATGTTTTGCATCATTCATTACTTCCCTCTCAAAATGACAGAAAAGCACCACAATAAACCTCTAAAGCATCAGCTCCCAAATTTAATTTACTTAGTATTTGTAGCAGCAATGGTAGCAGCTCTTGGCTCTCTGCCAATTCACACAAAAAAGAACTAACTTTATGAACTAACAAAGATGATGAGTGGAAAACAAAAGGACATCATACATCAATGTTAGAGAAGATGAATATCTTATGCTCACCCTGTATAATCTATTTAGCACTACCACCACTCTTCCTAATTCTCCTTATCTCCCTAGTGAGAACCCTGCCAATGCAATGAGCTTCAGAAACAATGACCTACCCCACATCATAGTCAGGTTCTTGATTTACCATCATAACTTCCATGCACCTCAGCTTCAATTCAATTTCACCTGTTTTCCCATCTGAGCTACACAGATTCATCTGCAGATCCACTCTATGAACAACCCTGTTTCTTACACTTCCAGCTTCACAATCCATCCCAACCATCTGCATCAAAGTTTGATAACTCTGTGTTAGACTGTCACCAAAGGGTAGCAGGTAAAGCTGAAGCCACGCATGAACAATTTTTTGGAAGGAAATTATAAAACAAACAAACAGAGTTTCATCAAAGATCAATGTTACAGAAAAAGGATGGCCTAATTTTGCTAAACCTTTGCTCTCAAAAATGGTAACAGAATTCAAAATTACATTAAAATTTTATAAGAAGTAATTTTTCGTATAGCTTCTAAATTTCCCATTTCTCAACAAATATTTCTTGGGTTTAATGATGAACTTTAAAATAGAAGTTCCTGGTCTCACAAATATTTTAGGGAGATATTTGGGAGACCAGATATTCTACTTTCTAAATTGATTTTTGATAATCTTCTATCCTTCTAACACTTCCTGTATCACTTTCTGTTATGTGTTCATCTCCACTCCACAATCAAAAATCTTAGGCTTTTCAGTCTCATTTTTCCCTCTGTGTTGACTAGCAGTCTTGCTCTTTTCTGAGCACACATTAATCACAAAAGCACCTTTTAGAGATGGAGATGCTGCAAATCAGGGCAATTCTTATTCTTGTCAGCATTTACACATTGATGTCTTCTCTGCTATTACATTGTTTATTTATGTTAAGATTCAATTTATTTTTTTTGATAATTGCACAATGTCTGAAAATTTCTGCTGAATTGTCTGTAACATCTTCAGTATACCTTTAGAAGAATAGGAGTAATTAACATGTTCCTTTCAAAATGGTGTCAGTTTTAGACTAGGGCGCTAATCCAGTATGCAATGTTATTGTACCTAGAAACCTTCTGCCATTTTAAATAACATGGACTATCTTATATCTACATCCTCTGTCTCCTAAATGATTACTAATCCATAAAAATATTTTGCCTTTCACTCCTTGACTATTTGCTTGGCAGCTTTTAGCACACGTCACTGAGAGGTTGTAACTGTCAGATTACTTGTGACAGTTTCAGGTTTCCTCTAGTGCTACCTTCATATGTCTATTCTGGCAGCACCTTGTTTTATACGTGCACACCACTATTCATCAGAGTAAACGGTATACAAAATCGTATGAAAATCATCCTTGAAGAAACATCTCACCACATGTTATGCTCAAAGACCTTAGAAGGATCAGTTAAAACGCGTGATCCGAGTGGAACCGCTGGTCGTCTGTTACTTTGGTGCCTGTGTTGCATGTTGTTTTTCCTCAGACATAAAGCAGAAATCCTTGTAATGAAGTTTGCTGTGTTGAGAGACCTGAAAACACATTTAACCCAAATTACAGTTTTGCAGTAACACAACTGTTTATGTCACTTACATGACAGACTGGTCAAATAACCAAGAACAGGTATCAGATTTACTAAAAATCATTTACTAAAATACCAATTCAATCAATTCAAATGCTTTTTAGAAAATGGCAACATCCCTTCAGTGTGCTGAAAGCCCAAATAATCCCAAAGTAGGCTACTGGAATGAAACCAGTCAAAAGAAAAATGATCTGGTATCATTTCGAAGTCCTGTCAGGGAGGGGAAGGAAAATAAATACACAGTAAAACAAGAACCCAAGACTGATATTGTACCATTACAAACACAAGCAAGAAATGACAGGAAAGAAACCACTTCTTCTAGTGGGTATATATACTGTCAGCAAAATTGACATTTTTCACCCCATTCAATTTTCTTCAAAAGATTTCACTCTGGAACTGTGACTAAGGTTTTATGCTTTTAAATAGGAAATTAAGTATCTTTTTTAAAGTGTAAACATAATGCATATATAGCTTTCCAACATTTCTGCCATGTATTCTCCTGTTCAATGCTGTCTTTGAAATGTAATTGTTATACATGATTAATTTCTGTCAATTAAAATTATAAAGTGATCCAGATTTTTCTATTACATGTATAATTTTATCTTATATTGCTATATCTTACTTTACTTGGAATATCTTCATAAAGGATCAACAATGAAAGAAAACGTGTGTATAGCTAGTAGCATTTTTGGTGGGTTTTTTGCATATTCTTGTTAATGTAGGCTTTCTATGAGATGAGTAAAATTAAATACCTCACCTATTACTTTTACCCTGATGGGCTTTTGTTCTTTTTTCCTTAAAATTATTCTAAGTTCTATTTTTTTCTGCCTTTTTCTCTTCTTTTTTTTGCAGTGCTGCTTCCATAAAAGCCACACATACAAATTTAATGCACTGGAAATCCAAAATGTAGTTACAAAAGAACAGGCACAAAACACTACTAGAAAACATTCTGTGCAAATTGGTTGCAAAACAAAGATTTCTATCTCGAGGAAAACAGTAGTACTTGATCACAAGTCTTGTACTGTGAATTGAAAATTATTAATCTGTACCCATCAATACAAAGACTGGAAAAGGAATGACTTCAATTAAATGAACAATTCCTCATTCAATATGTACTTTTGAATAAGTCATGCTTTAAAAAGGGCATTGTTTATTCATTTTAAGCCTACAGAAAAAAAAGGAAAAATATTAAAATTTCTTTTTATTTGTCAAAGTTTAAATAAAATGGAGTTTGCCTTATGGTTGACAATGCCAAAAAAAAACACTGTTAATTTTGGCTGCTGAGACTGCAATGTTACCAGGACACGGAAGCATTGCCATACAGTGAAAATATACCATTTGAGCCTATTAAAAAAAATCAAAGCTTCTTCTAATGTTAATGAGTTTATTGTGTTGTCTTTTTTAAATACGGCTCAGCAACTAAATTCCAATATATACTTCCATTACCACAAGTTTTTAATGGTTTTTATTTGAAAATACGTATGCATTTTTCATAATATAATCAATAATCATTAACATATATGGGATATAATGAAATAATAATGATGATATATGAAAATTAAGACATCATGACAATTTCTACAAAATGTGCAATTTACATAAAGGCAATGAAAATAAAATTCTTGAAAATAAAAACAAATAGAAAGTCCTCCAAAACCCTAAGCCACAATCCAAAATTATTATTATTATTAAATTCTAGAAATGCATGGATAAAGATTCCATTATTACATTGCAAACTGTTTAAAAATCCTGTCCCTCCCTCAATCATTTGAAAAAACCTGAGTTAGTATCTTGCATTTCCTGCACCAGCATTGATATTCACCATAAAATACAATGATTCAGCTGCTAGGCTAGTCACATAATTTTTCTTGGCTTTCTACATATCTCAATAAGAACATGAAAAGATGTACAGATGGGAACTATAGTCAGATGACTAAGATGATCTTACATCAGTAAAATCTAGATATGCAAGCCTTTCTATGAAAAAGTGAGCCTTTGAGTGATAACTGAACAATTTTTGCAGATAAATTCTAAAAATGTAAGGCAAGTGGAGTAGGTGAGGAAGTTTCCTGTTGCAATCTATGTTAAATGTGAATAAACTCCCTTGAGACATGCATGTACATCCCTGAGAGTTAGATGTCATGCACAGACCATGAGATTAGCAGGCAACATGGCTACTAAAAGCTCAAAAAGCAATCAATCACTTGTAAGCCTAAATTACATTTTCTGAAGGGAGTCATTGCTCAGTTGTTTAACTGAAGTTTGTTAATGAAACAGGCAAACACTCATTCTTGTTATCAGGTAAGATGATCATACCCTGAAGTTATGACAGCAAGAAATGTTGCCTGAAAGAATTAGGAGATCTTTTCCTGTTCACAGTCAGAGTAAGGAATACCTTAAGTTAGATTATTGACCAAAACAACTCAACTTTCATCTTTAAGGAAATTAACATAAAACTGAATTACATTAAAATTACTAAATTTTGTAGCAATATAACTATTTTTCAGAAAAAAATCCCTTAAAGAAACAATGCATTTGATAACCATGTTGAAAAGCAACACAGAAGTCTTTGCTTCCCCACGGAGCACTGCCTTTCAGACTTTACAGTTTTGTCATTGTTACAAATACAGATCAGGTCCCCGGTTTAACAGAGGAATTTTAAGAAACAAGCAAACACAGCATCTTAAGCTTTTTGCAGGTGAACATGCAGAAGAATGTACACACATCAACTGCTAGCCAGACCTCAAGTTGGCATTCAATTAATTGATGTTGTCATTAAAACCCTGAGCAGTCACACCCATAGAAGAAAAATTAGATCTAGGAGAAAAGAACTGCTCTAAGATTTTTTTAACAGTGAATTACACCCCAAAACATTTGTAAACCACTTAACTGAAGAGTAAAATTCTTTAAAAGTATGAATTCTGAGAGAGGTCATAGGAAAAAAAACCCACCACAACAAAAAGAACAGAAATAACCCGTTACTTTTGTCCAAGAACCTAATTTAATGAATTTATTGGATGAAAATATTTTGACATTTGACTGATCTCCAACTACAAATCTAACAACTAAAAATTTCTTCCACCTCCAATCACTAAGCCTACTTGTAGAATCTCTGTTATAAAGACAAAAATAGCCTATATTAGGAACAGTATGTGCAGGTTTTTTTACATTCCTAGACAGAAAAGTATTCTGGAAACAATTAACTTCATACAATTACTTACCTTACTTAGCTTATCTAGACAACATTTAATCATTAATCCCCAATGCTCTTCTGTAAAGCCTTGCTAATCTGTATTATCAACATCCAACACTACCAAAACTCACCTTACACAAAACAGATGCAAGTGGCAATCAGGGACAGAAAGGAAAAAAAAAAATCAAGACAATGGTAACACAGAAGGTATAACTATGAATTACCAGTGGCTATTTTTAAGATACATACATATTAATATTTCTTAATATTTCCAATCTGGGTGAGGGTGACTTTATTGTCAACCAGACTCATTCATTAACTGAGTGCTTAATCCTGTTCTATTTGACCAAGTGACTAATCATGTCCTCTTGGGGATTGATAATTAGTTTTGCAATTATATGCTTCCAAAAAATTATGCACATTTGAAACAACAGGGTATTTCACAACTTCTCAAACTCAGCAGATCTAAAAATTTAAACTGTTTTTCTTTCTCATGCACCAGGAACGATGCAGACCTCCCTGTGAGCATACAGCAACTTCAGTAAAACTGTTGCAGAGGAGTGCCTTCCAGGGGAAAAGAAAAACAAAATAAAAATTATTTTGATTTATTCTGATTCCTATAGAGACAACAAAGTTAAAATTAGTTAAAAAGCAAAGCAGATAAAACCAAACAAACCTGCCCCACCAAATATGATTTTAATCGCAAATACATGTGCTGAGTGAGAAGTGCCTGTTCTTCCACAAGCTTCTGCAAGTGAGGTAGCCTGTTAAAAACAGTCGAGCAAAGAGAAACCACTTTATGCAATGAGAGAGAAAGGGAGATAAATCCTGCAGATTTACTGGAAACATTTCCTTGAATGATCAAAGAAGGGTCACTCGCTACCCTGCACACCCTCTGCTGGCTGCTACTTACACAGGAAGGAGAAAAAAGGAACAAAAAATGAGCTATTGAGACTTTACGTTTATGTATACACATACTTGCACAGTGAAGATACATCTAAACCTCCAAATGCAATCACATAAGCTATTTTAAACATATTATCTACAATTTAGTGAATATTTAAATGTATTGCCTAACAAAAGATGATTTGTCTTAACACAAGCTATGTTTTTTTTTTTATTAAAGGTGATAAGAATTGGGATAGAGCAGCATGAACTGTCTACAGTTTATATTCAAGAACCTCATCCGTTTACATTCTTGCAGGACTCTGGATGTCCATGCGTACTTCGATGAGCTATACCCCGCCTTGCCAGCTCTGAAGTCACTGGCGATGTTGTAAATCCACCGGACAGTATGCTCCACTTACTGCCCTAATCAGCTCTTTGAAGGAGCAACTGCAACCATTGTGGGTGGGTTTAACTCCCTCAAGCAATAACTGCAAAGCACCAGAAATTTAAAGGACTCTCCTTCAGTATCAGTGAAGATTCAAAGTTCCACCCAGATCCTGAAGAACAGATGCGAGCACACAAAAAGATCAGCAACTTTTGATTACCCCATTTGGGCGCTTGGTCTCTGGTAAGGAAGAGAAACGAGTCAGTCCAGAGACTTCGGTTGCTCTGCCGGCAGGCAGGGATTGATGACCGTGACAACACCTGGGATGTAGCTCTGAAAATACACAAATGAAGTGTCATGCATCTTAAGAAGTTTCTGCTGACCTTGGAGTTTTAAACGGATTTCAACAAATCCCTTAACCTTCCCCCCACGTCCGGGTACACTCAATCCCACGCCGCCGTACCCAAAAAGGCTCGCGGCCGGTGCCCAAAGGCTCGCAGGGGCCAGGCCGGGCGTTCACCCCCGGGAATGCCTCGCTCCCAACCCCGAAGGCCGAGGTCTACACCAGGAACGTTTTAAAAGAAACAAGATGCCAGTTCCCATGTCTCCTTAACTAACTACCACTAACAAAACTTTCCTGTCTTTACTTGAAAAAACAACAGGTAAAATGTTTACATCTGCACGCCCCGCACGTCGAGCGCCCGTATCCTTTAGCGCCGGATCAGCGGGGAGCTCGGCCGGGGCAGAGCTCCTGGTGCGCGGGCGGCTCCGCAGTACCGGCCGGCGGCCGCTGCCGGCGATTCTCACCAAGCCCCGCGCAGCGCCTCCTCCTGCCCAGTCCTCAGAGCGGTGCTTTATCAGCGCCAACGCCGCAGCACTCCCCTACGGGAGGGTAACCCCGCTTCGCCCCCCACCCGCGGGCACCACGCGGCCGCCTCAGCCGGCCCGGCCTGCCCAGGAGCGGCGGCAGCGCTCCGCGGGGCGCGGCAGGAGGTGAAGTCCGGGCACGCCGCGCGATTCCGCTCGCAGAAAAACTACAGTACCCGGCGGGCTGCGGGGGAGGCGGTGTAGGGCCGTCCCCGCCTGGCGTCTGCGGAAACCGGAGCTGCGGCGGCCGGGAAAACGCGGGGCGCGGAGCACCGTCGGAAGGCCTCGGTTTGCTTCGCTTGGGAATCAAGGAGCAAGGGGCCGTTCGGGCCTTTTTCCTTTTCGCTTCGCCTCTCGCCTGGCAGGGCGGGAGTTTGAGATAAACTCGGCGCGGGCCTGGTCCTGCAAGGCTGCACGCCCTGCCGAGAGCGAGCCTGGAGCGGAGGAGAAAGGCGATCCCGCCCCGCGGGCCGAGAATATGCCCGCAGGCGGCCGCCGGCGGGAGCAGGGCCGCCCTCCGGGCGTGCGGCGTCCACAACGTCTGCCGCCTCCTCACCCGCAGGGCCCACGGCTTCTATGCCAGAGATGCTGGGGTCGCCCACAGGAAGAACCTGGGACTCCTCCGAAGGATCATGTGTCAGGTAATAGGCTGCGATTCGGCGCGGCTGCAGCCCCGCGGGTTCGGGCTTTCAGCCGAGGGCGCTGCGTGTCAGTCCTCAGCCCGGGTGTTCGAGAGGTCCCCGGTCACGCTGCAGAACAAGTTTGGGGACAAAAAAGGTGCAGTTTTCATGAAGAGAGTAATGTTTAAATTTAGTTCACAAGGCTCATACCTAGAAATGTAGAGAGGATTGTGCTGGGCAAAAACTGCAGAGGCATTTGTGTATCTAATAATTGTGTCAGAAATAAGGGTTTATGAGATTTTATATCACTTATTTCCCTAAGATGGCTTCATATTTAATACTAATATTAAATTCTAAGTGATTCGTGTCGAATTTGAAAGGAGTTTGCATATGATAATCGGCAGAGATTTTCAGGTAAATGTAACCCCAGTTCTCAGTGAAACTGATGTTACAGAAAAAATAGGCATTAAACCAATTACAAACTGAACTCTTTTTTTTTTTAAGTCAAAACAATTACTGCTTCCATACAGTAGTTGATAGAAAGACATTAGAAAAGAATGTGGAAGTGAATTGGCAATTATATTGAAAATACATTTATTGGAAGTCAACTGAAGTGTCTGTTTATGTAACTAGATCAATAGGCATGCAGTGTTTACTGAAATAAAAATAAGTACGTCTGATTTACACTTCTTTTTTCTAAGACTGGAACCTTTGTTAATGGTATAGAGCTTCTGATATCTCAAATGCATGAGATATCAAAAGAAACTTTAATGTGAGCACACGTTTTGAGTGCTTATTGCAAATAATGGTAAATACGTTTTTCTATCTTTCACACTAAACACCAGCAAATGGAATTGACTGTTCAATAAATCAAATTGCTTACATATAAAAGAATTCCCTGCATATTTATACTCTGAGGAGTTTAGTCCTTGATTTCAAAAGTCACCATGGAAGTTTAGTTGCCAGTTTTAATACAGGCAAGTTAATGACAAAATATTCCTTACCCCTGCTGTCCATAATAGATAATTAAATTTTTTTTTATTTGATCTTTAAAAATTACAAAATTTTCTTATAAAAGGTCTGTTAATTTTATTTATAAAAACCAAATAAGAGTCTTTCTTGTGTACTCAGCAGTAAAGTTTTAATTCATTTAAGTTACTAATTTGCAGGAGCCAAATAAAATATTTTCAGAAGCAAAGTTTGTTGCAAACAGCCATCACTGTTAAAACTATTGTGTTTCAGGAAAGTACTAAATTCAAGAATGTTTGGACAACTCATTCTGCATCTCCTATTGCATATGAAAGAGGAAGAATTTATATGGACAATTACCAATGCTGTATTACCAGGTAATAAATTTACAATTATGAGGTACTGACTTACAGACTTGAGACTGATTCTGTGTTATATTGTTAACTTTAGTAATACAAATAGCTGCTGTGAATTAAATGGAGTTTACTTGGGAACAAAAAATAAGCAGGTGATAAATCTTTGGTTTACAATCTTTGAATTACATTTAGATGCTTTGTGTCTTAAGATGACACCTACTTTGGTGAAAGAAAGCCTGATCTTTCTGGTGCAATATAACCTCAGCTTTCAGAGCAGGAATGGAAGATTAACACAATTTTCTAGTCTTGCACTGAAAAGCCAAATGAACAGTAGTTTCTTGTAGTCTGGCAACTAGCACTGTGCTAAAGAGTATGTCACAGAATCAGGCTATGTAACAAGCTTGGTACTATGTGAATTCTATATAAAATAAATAAATTTATTCTTCCTGTAAAAGTACAGCCTGCAGTATGTGCTGGGTTTTTCAAATATATTTTGTAGATCAGTTCTCTGATCTAATATAGTCTCCTGTTCCATGATCAGTTGCAGAGACACAGGTTAAGAGGCAGCACATGGTAGGGTCGAGGACAGGAAATCTGTGTGCACCAGCCCTTGTCCTTGCCTGTCCCTACTGCAAGGGAAGTAGCATGGACTTGGAGAACTGCATTGCTGAGGAAGTTGGAGACAGAGCAGTTTTGTGATAGTGTCATATGATACATAAAAGACAAACTACTCGGTCAGGGTAAACCACTAAGAGTCAATTAAGTTGATCTATGACTCACAGCTGAGATCTAAATTTGCTTTTATTCCTACATTGTCTGAATGTTTTCAGTACTGGGTTAACCTGTCTAACATATTTCAGGTTTTTCTTTGTATCATCCTCTCCCAGAGGGCAAAACTCTGCACAGTACAAAGCTTTTATTTTTTTGCCTTCTTCCCAACCTGGAAATGAAACTCAAGATAATTTTAGTAAGGAGGTAATGTAAAAGAGGATCTTTAATGAAGGCCTTCAGAGGCTGTTATGGAAAGATGTCCACAAAAGCCTACCCCTACAGGGATGAGTACACATTTATAGGTTTAGGAAATTAGCATAATTGATAAAAAGCATCATTTAGGAGGACAGGTGGTGATGTAATTCCCCCCCAGGTCAAGCCCCTTCTCTGGAGCCCCTCATTCAGCACTAGCTGTACTTTGTCCATGAGAATGTATCTCCAAGAGTGGTTCTCAGCCTTAGTTCCCAGGCAGACCCAAGATAGTGTGGGGCTGTACTTCCTGGGGCTTGGAGCTCTGGAATTTGTTTTTGTCTTTCTGCCTAGGGAAAGGCCATGGAAAAGTATTGGGAAAATGAGCTACTAATACAATAGGTAACAGAGTTACAAATATATGTGTGAAGAATACAAAGAATATATAAAAGGAAAAAAGGCAAAACTCAAATGGCATAAATTTTAATTAGTAGAGGGGTTTTTTTTAAATATCTGAACATGACGCCACACCTTTTTTATAAAAAGCAGCATTGGAAGAACCTGAGAGGAAGGTTCCAGGATTATCATTAGTTTTTGAAATATGCTTTCTTCTTAATGTATATCACTAGAGCAAGAATGTCATTGTTAAGTTTGTTACTTATAAAAAAAAAACAAAACTAAAAGTAAACCTAAAACTAAAAACGAAAAAAAGCAACCAGACCAGAAGATTTAGAGAAGATTAGCTTTCAAATATTGTATTATATTAACTATTGTTTATTGGACCTTATTTTGAGAGCAATTTCAGGTATATTTACAAAGTAAAAATAAGATGTTTAGATTTCTGACCTGCCTAAGGAGAAGGCAGGATAACTGTATGAAATGACTTGTTGATAAAAAGTGGTCCATAAAACAGACTAATGATTAGCAATCATTTTCCTCTAGCATTGCACAACAGCCCAGACTAATTTATCAAAAGTCAAAGTGTGCCAAGTCTGAAAAAATAGAAGATGCTTTATTATTGGAATGCCCACTGGTAAGATAACTTTTCACTAAACCATTTTTGTGCAAAATACTAAATTAATGTATTTTGATGAAACATTTAGAATGAAGTGCTTTTTCTTTCCAAACTATTTTTTCCAATGTTTTTATGGAGTTAGGTCATTAAAGGTTTGCAACATGTGCCTTATTTATATTAACTGAACATTAAGAGGTATACTTCTCTGAATTTCTCAATAGTACATTCAAATGCTTTTTTCTTAAGCTTTCAGGGAAGATTTTAAAACCAGTGCTTTTATTCTTGTGCAACAAATTCTTAATTCCTTAAAAAATAAATTCTACTTAAATTTTTCTTTATTTTTTAAATGGCAAGGACAGTAACTGGGAGTTTTAGTTTTCTTCAGATCTGTTGGCGTTAAAAGCCAAAAAGCAGATACACTGGAGGCCCATTGAAGCAACCCTGCCCAAAAACTCCAGTTCTGCTGTTTCTACCTGATAATTACATAATTTCTCTCCTTCACCCAGTGTCCACAGAGCTTAGAAATATTAGCCCTATCCTTGAGGTGCCTAAAACTAAAGCAGTGTAAGTACCATTTTTAGCAGTTACTGTTGAGTTACCACTGAATGTCTTATTTTGAAATACTTAAACAATTTCCACTTCAAGATTGGTATCAATTAGATCAATAAGCAGTTAATTTTTGCAAGGCAAATATTTTTTAAAGGGTGCCTTTTCTAGAAAAGTTAACTGTCTTGCAAAAAGTGTGACAGCAGATTATTTATGTCATAGGTAATTATTTGGCATGGACATGAGCTTAGAGATACTGATCTGATTAGCAAGCAGCTTTCCTCCTTCAGTTTTTGAGGAAAGTGTATTTACTTCTGTGTTCTTCTGACTGTGTCAAAATGTTTTGTATCCTCCTGATACAAACTTTTTTCTAATAGCCTTTTTTTTATGTAGGGGGAAATGCTACCGAATCCATCAGATTATAAAGCTTCGCTGATAGTCTTGACAGTGCAGAACTGGCTTCTACGTCTCTCTGCTGATAGTGGAGAAGTACTGGAAAAAGTGTATCTTGCTGGTTCCTGTTGCAAATTCTTCAGGTATTAAACAACAACTAGGCTTAATATCATTAACAGTCAGCAGTAGTATAGTGGAGAAGGAGAGCTTAATATAATTAACAGTGATTAGCATTACAGAGAAGGGGAATTGTATTATTTTAGTACTACCCTATGGCTGACAACAGGCTTGTTAATCTAGAACATTACCTGGAGTACTGTTCCTGCATTCTCTTACTTGTAGAAGAATTTAATCTAAAGTATTATGGCATCAAATTTGGTATCAAGTTCCACGAAACCTAGCCTACTATTTGCTTTTCTCTGACAGCTTTACAGCCTTTAGTATTGCAATGGCAACATACCAGGAGAAAACTTTAAGAGCTGAAAAAAGCCTTATCAAACATACAAACAATATGTTCGAAGTCTGAGCTGTTTTTAATTTGCAAAGGTTCTTTTCCATGGGGTAGCCATATTTCTAATTTAAAGCAGGGCAGTTACTGCTTCTGGTAAACTGCTTCTTTTTCTTGGTTTTCAGAAAATAACATTTTCTTTAGGAAGGATAAGAAAGTGGTGATTATGAAGGGAAGGACAAAAATTAAGATAGTGAATATTCAAGCTTTCCAAATTTTTCTCACAATCCTGTATGCAATAAGTCATTCCTAGTTTAATGGATTTCTGCATTATTGCAAACAGCAAGCATTTTGAGCACCTCTTCTAAATCAAATACTGAAGTTTGTCTGGGCACAGGCATCTGCTTAGTTATAATTGATTATATTTTATTTGAAATAATATAATAATAAATGGTTTTTAAGTAATTGAGACATGCCTTTCTTGTCACAAATAGGTATCTGAGCTGGGATACTCCTCAAGAGGTAATGATTGTAAAGTCAGCTCAGAATAAGCTCCCTGCAACAGCACGGCAGGTAAGTATTGAAAAACTCATTTTTACTACACTGACCAGAAAAAAATGTACAAGCACAAAGATGGGGGCATTATACTTGGTTATTATGGTAGAAGATAAAGGTGTCCTACCTTTAATAACTATGTTCAGTATTGTTCCTTCCCAGGCAGGAATCCAACAGACTGTATTGTTTTATCTTGCTGTATTCCAAGTTTTGCCTCTTTCATTCATTGGGATGCTGGAAATAAACAAAAAGGTAAGTCAATTTCTCTAATAATATGTAACCTGTAATGTAGTTCTATGACAGCTGTACTTTAGACACTTATTTCAGAAGTCATACTTACAGCTTGTAAAAGCAATTGAAACGTTAATTAGCACCAGTGTTCCTGTGTCTGATAGGGGCGTTGGGGCAAATATTCTTAATTCTAATTACCAGAAAAGAAGTTACAAATGGATTCTGTTACTGGGTTACTGTTTGACATGCAGCAGGACTTTAGCCTTTTCTTAGAGCAATCATAAGAGTTAGGGAACCCTAAAATGTTTGTACACTTCTTTTCACCTCCTTAAAGACAGATGTGCTTCTGACCCAGTCCTAGTAATAGTCTATGAATTCTATATGCAATTACAAATGTTTCACACTTTTATTATCACTGTTACTGAATAACAAAAGTAAATATGTCTTGCTTTATCAGTCAAGAACAAACAATCTGAGTTCAGTTTCTGACCTGTAAGTAAGAGAATATACTTAGGAAGAAACTTTGAGCCAGATTGTAATTTTTACTGTTTTATTTTAGGTCAAGAAAGCTCTGGATACAACTTACAGTTGGAACAGTACAAATAGGAAACTATGTCTTTTAGGTTCTGGGAGGTACAGCATCTTTTAGGGTCCAGAGCTATAAGCTGGAGTTTTAGCTGGTGCTAGGTTGAGTCGAGGCTGTAATTGAAATTGGGCCCGGCAAGTGAAGGGGTTTAAACTTTTTAATTTGGGCCCATGAAAGCTTGGGGGTACTGTGTATTGTTCTGTTCAAAATTAGTATTTAGGACTGGAAAAAACATTACCAATATCAAAAGTACTCTCAAGCTGGTTAAGAATAGCATGCCAGATTTATCGTGGTCATAGTTGGCAAAACATGTGAAAGAGCACTTCTTCAGCTGGGTCTGTACTGAGTACTCATCAGAGACATTGTTAAAACTGTAATGGATGGAGCAGCATTTGAGATGTGAGAATACACCCAGCAGGAGATGCAAGCAGTGAAGGCAGTGCCAGACCTGACACAGATGAGTGGAATGTAACTGTTAGATTGGAGTTGGGGTTGGTGTTACTGCTTACGGCTGCAGAATGCACCTCATGCGTCAGTTTTACTGGGATGGCATACCACAATACATTCTGAGTTTAGAGTGGCTGAGGTCTCAAGGATAGAAAGGAGACCTAGTTAGGGTTGGAAGATTAATAGAGTTTGCGTCTGCAAGACACTGAAACCTAAGCTAACAAACGTATTGAGAAAGAGCCATAAAACTAAATAAAAGACAAAGTCTCAGGAGTGAATGTATCTTTCAGAACCAAACAGATCACAAAATCGCTGGTAGTGTTAAGATGTAGATGTCTTAAAGTTTCTGGGTTTCTTTAGTTTTTTATTGGTTTTAAGCCTGTTTTAACTGGTTTAATTGCTTTTTCACATAATGAGTCAGATTAAAGAAAACTACATTTTCAAGCATATCTGTTAAAAAAATCTATCAACTTCACATGCCGATATTAATTTAATAGTAAGAATTACTTTGTGGAGTTAGCTCAGTGATTTGTTAAGCAGTGGCACAAATGAATAGTGCATAATTATTAAACAAGTATATGTCTAATTTGGATTCATAGAGAACCCTGTACTCTGTGACAGCTGGATAATGTAGTCTTATTACGGCTGTACGCAGTCATAGAGTTGTGATTAGACTAGTATTTTTCACTGGGGATCGAGAAAGAACAGAAGATCTGAAATCAGGACTTTTACATCGAGTTGCTAGTTTTGCTAATGTGGGATACTGAATAATATAATCTATTCATGTATGATAATAACTGGGTAGCATGATACGAAGATATACTGAGAATTGATTAGAGCATGAATCTACTTGCAGAATATGACTAGTGTAACCTCAGGTGTTACAGCAGTGCAATGGATTAAAGAAACTCAGCAGAACAGATGACTTACAGAAAACTTGAACTTAAACACCGATCATAGAGTTTGGTCAGAATAAAAAAAAAAAGTGATTTCAAAATGGAGGACATAATGTCAGTTATTTGTGTTTTCTCTCAATTATTTAATCTCAAATAGAATATTTTTTGCTTCATTTTATTCCAGATTTTTGGTAATAGTGTGACAGATGTTGCTGTTTCTAATGGAATCCTGATTGTAATGTATAGCATGGGTCTGGTCAGACTCTATAACTTCAAGGCCATTTTGGAACAGGTAATGAAATAAAGAGTTTTCATACAGTCCATGCTATTTTTGGGTAACAAGTCATAAATATTCATGTACTCTACATAAGTACATGTGGTATGTAGGTTCCTGCCTAGATCGATTTATGGTTGGAAGATAAAAATGGATACACTATCAGAAAAATTACTCGCAACAGTTACAGGTAGCAAAACGTAAGAGATACAGGGTCAGACAGGCACTGCTGGGGAGTTCTGTAAATGTTACACCAGATGTGCTTCTCTCTACACACCTAGTCTGTAGTTACAGATTATTGTTAAGGGCAGAAACTGGTGGGCAGGGGGAAGTTTGATCTCAAACAGAACTGCAGTTAGACTTGTGAGTTTATATCCTTCCAATCAAAAATCAAACATTAATTAAAAAATAAGACCTCAAGCTGTATCTAACAAGATAAAGAATGCAGTAGTAATAGAATAAAACTAAACAGCAAGTAAATATGCAGCTGTAAAGCTAAATTATTCTGTGTTATTTTAGTTCATGGAACAACCATTTGATTTGGGACAAGAATTCAACTGGAATGGTCAGGTGGGAGTTGTAGGAAAGTATCCATTTGGTCTTCCATGTAACATTAAAATAACAGGTAATTATGATCTTTCTATTGGCTTGACTGTGGCTTTTATGGATTGATTGTTGCTTATTTCACACTAAGAAAAAATACTAAAATTATTGTGCTCATATTTTGCTGTAGCTGTATTTCTGGATTTACATTATAGAAAAATGCACTTTGCTTTACTTCTAATTACAGTAATAATTATATAGGAGACACCTGTTGGAGTACCTAAGCTATCTGAAAAACTTTATAATCAATGCATGAAATGGAAACCCCTTCCTTTATTTCTGAGATGCAATTGCTCTTGAGAAAGAGGAAGGACTAGGATAGCTGTTAGTAGTACCCAGAAACAGTATATGGTATGTAAGCAAAAGATGTGAGAACATTAACTTGCAGAGGAAATTCAAAGAGACTGAATACAATTTGTCTGACTTGCATTTTGATATTCTAAGTTGTCAGAAATGTGCTGGTTCAGTAAAATGAATTCCTGAGACGAGAACAAATTATTTAAAACAATTCTAACACCTCAAATCATTAACTTATAAATGTTCTGCATTATGTTATGACTTCTTTCTCTAAAAGCAAACAGTAGCTTCTGTTGGTGCACTTCAGATTAGAATTTGGTGCTAAGAATCTAATGAATGACCAAAACCTGGGACTTCTTTTGAAATTTCTTTTCTTACTTAAAAAGAAATTTTAAGCCTAGATTTGAGGCATCTAAAAAAAAGTTTAAAAGGTTGCTTTCACAAATATCAAAGAATGCATGCATTTATTTATTTAATTTTGAATGTTTCTGTATTAAATGGTTTTTTCAAGTGATTGTCCACATAAAAAAGTCCTTTTGGTTTTTTTTTCAGAGTATCAGATAATAAGAGAAAAATCAATCCAGATTTATGTAAAAATGAGGGAGTAAACAAAGATAAAATACAGACTTGGATAGTGAAGTTATAATGCAATGTTTATCAAAACAAAGCAATACGCTGCTATATTTGATGTCCCAGTTTTTGCAAAGGGAAATTTCCCCCCATTTTTCTCTCCATCTCAATCTGTGGAACCACCATTTAATGTTAGGGACCTGTGGAAAACCTGCCGTGGCAACTTTAATAGGAAGATTTGATCTCATGGCTTATAGATCATTGTAGTTTTTAGTTTTGAGATTTAAAACCAGTGTACTGGAAAAAACCTTTTTGATCTTTAATCATATTCAGGAATTTGTGGTTAGGAAGTTTTGAACCCATGACAAATTTTTCATGCTTGCTTTTTGCAAATAGTTGCGTTCCTGTGGTTTTTGAATTGTTTTCTTTCAAGAGTGAGATGGGCAAATGCTTCAGTGAGCAAGATCTTAGCAGTTTCAGAGTGCAGGCTTGTATTTACTATAATTTAATTGTGTGTAGTTTTCTTTCTTACTTAAGTCCTAGCCTCCCTTTGCTAGAAGAGATGGGCATTATTACAGTACTGTTTTTATGGTGTGAGGTACCCAAAAGGAAGTGTATAGAGATCAAAATTTACAGGCTGAGATGCACTGTGCTACAGCTCTTAGCTGGTGAGGAATTGATTTGGGTCGCAGTGTGATTTTCGGAACGGCACAGAACTTAGAACTGTAGTTTGATTTATTGTTAACTGATACAGTAATTTCAGAAAAAAAAAGCAAGGAGAAGGATTCTTTGTAGAAATCTTTTCTTGTTGTTATTTCTTTGGTTTTATTTGCATTTAGAACAAACACTTGTTAGTGCTGCCAGGAACAGTTTTGTTTAGATAATTTTGCAGAGTTTAAAGTAAGTGAAGAAAGAAGCTCAACTGGAGATTGAAAACTGGCAAGACTTGGGAAAGGACATGCAAACAATAAAACAGGAGGTGTTTAGCAACAACAGGAAGTGACATACAGCAGGAAAAATGGAGTTGAGGCAGCAGAATCACATTATCACAGTGGTTTATTTCGCTATGATCTTGCAAATCTTTGCTAAATGAACATAAAGGGAAAGACATATTTTATAAGTAACCTCTACTACTCAGTATTGATATACTATTGAGATACATTTAATTGTATAATTTAGCCCATCTGCCAGAATTTTTGAGGGACCTTGATATTTAAGC
Source organism: Irena cyanogastra (assembly GCA_013397155.1). Lineage (NCBI taxonomy): Eukaryota > Metazoa > Chordata > Aves > Passeriformes > Irenidae > Irena > Irena cyanogastra. Next base: position 5,138 of record VWZV01008039.1, on the reverse strand, counting down.
TTTATTTAAAAAGTTGTTTGGGTAAAATGTCACAAACTTTCTGAACTCATTTTTCATTTTCTGACAGATTTTAGTATCAGTATGTCCTTTGCTTATGCTTCCATCTTCAACATTCTCTACATTTCCAGCAGATGCATGAGTTTTTTATAACATATAGTTTGTTATCTCTTGCACAGACTCTGCCATTTCCTATGTGTCACTCCAAAAGGCAAATGGGACACAGCCACTTTCCAGCTTAGGAAAGACTTCATTTCCATTGGCAGTGAACTAATTCCATTCAATCTAAATGGCTAAATTGATGGAAACATGAACAAAAGAAGAGGAGAGAAGTACTTCATAAACATAATATGTCATGTGACAGTACCATTGGCATTAGGATAATTATCTAGACAAAGTAAAATAAGAACAAGTCAAAATTTGGATAAGACCTTTGGGACTCAAAGTCCAGATAAGAACCTTGTTCTCCTTGCACTAATTCAGTTTGGGTTTTTATATTTTGCCTATTTAAATTCCCCTTGTAATTGCAGATTTTCTCTACGTTTTATCAGTTTTTTCCCCAGCTTTTCTCTGTACTGTTAGAAAGAGCTGATCTTCAGTCTAAAATTGATTCAGTTATAGCAGCTGTAGAAATTGCTTTAATTTAGCCAGTTGGCAGAAGTTGTAAAGTTCATTTCATTAAAAATGCCTCTCATTTAATAAACAGAAGACTTGTACTAAAGGACTAGTACATCTCAGTAATTTATCCCAACTGAACTGAAAGGAAAAATAGATACCTTTTGCCATTAATTGCAAAAAATTCTATATTTTGATTGATTTTTATGAACTCAGCTACAGATTGCATCCATTGTGGTCCACGCTATTTTGTTGTATTACACAAAAGTAGAAAGCAGAATCTGAATATTCTATCTTCCTGCATTTAAGTCTGTTATTTGAGGTTGCTGCTTGCTGTTTCCAGTTATTTATCACTGGTTTTCCCAATAGAATAGTGACCATGGTCTTTGATCTGTTCATGTCTGCATCCTTTTTGTATCAGGTGTGCTGGAATAATTTTAATTATTTGCTGCGTCTTTGCTCATAAGTCAAAGGGACTAGAAGAGTATTCAGCATCAAGATCTGAGAAGGCAGTAACCCCCTTTCTGAAGGGAGGGAGGGAGGGAAGGAAGGAAGAAGAGGGAACTGCAGATGTGCACCTGGATGCTGAGCGAGGTAGCCTAGCTTCCACTGGAAAAGAATTCATAGCCAATGTATTTCCACCAATCTTCAAAAGTTCTGATGAATTAGTAGCTTTATTGGAATTTAGAATTATAAGGATCAATGGAATTATGACTGTTCTGCTACTAATGGTGTTAACATTACCAAATATTTGCAGATACTCCACCTTTGCTATTTGAAGCATCTTCTCTGGAGAATGCATTTCAAATTGGAGGTTACCCTTGGCATTATATCATCACACCTAACAAGAAAAAACATAAAGGAGTCTTCCATATTTGTTCTCTGAAAGACAATGCTTTGGTAATATATTCAGAAAGCAGCTTCTCTGAAATTAATGTGTATTGTGTTTGTCTTCATCTCTTATTCTGAGTTTATAATACCTTTGTTTACCAGTGTAGTGCTTTCACAGGGATCACCCCAGTATCAAATTAGCTAGCCCATGGAGTCATGTGTAAAATACTTTCTTCTGAATCAGTACTGCTTCTCATATTTCCTTCATTCCAATACAATAGTAGTGCAGTCAGAGCTGCACAGCACTATATTAATGACTTAAAAGTTAAGTCTCATTACCTGTTTCCTTGCATGGTAACATTCTAATGCACTTCTGACTAGTCAGCCTACTAAATGCTGACTACAGAATTATTTTAAATTTTAAGATACTGCAGAAAAAAGTCCTTAATGTTTGTAGTTTATCTTTGACTTGTATCTTCTCTCTCTCCCTGAAAAGATTTGATTGATCAGTTTAATCCCCTTCTGTCCCTAGAAAGGTTTTATTAGTTAGTTTAATCTGTTCCTAATTATTTTTGTTTATGTACTGTTCATCATATGAATACTATTTTGTGTGAGCTCTCCATCTCAGCTTTTATTTTGAATGTGGAATTGACCTGAAGATCAGTCTGTATTTCAAGCAACTTCTGGGCCTCTTAAGAGTATCTTGACTAAATAAGTCTCATCTGTAAATGTCTTTATCTCTTTTGCTTGCCTGATCAATTAGTTCCCTCGTATCTTATTTTCAAAACTAATGTTTCACAATTGTAGCTGAAGATCAATTTTTATTCAAATGGACTTGCAGAATCCTTTCTCATCTGTTTTTTTCTATGTGGGTTCATATATTTGGCAATTTGAATGATCAATATCAGCTAAATTTAACAACAGAAAGCCACTGCCAAAATCCTGAGATTTTGACTGGCTTGCATCTGATTGCTGAAATCATAAGGCATTCCAGGCTTACATGCTCCACAAATAATTTGCACATAAGAGGCTAAGCCTGAGGTTTGAAGCTCAAGTCAAACTGTGCTAATGTTTGTTGTATGTCTTGACACATGCCATGTCTTGGATACTCAAATAGCTGAAATTGTTGAAGCGTTTGCACAGGGTAGGTTAAATCTTCATTCTGCTTAGTTTCAGGAGAGATAGGACAATATATAGCTAAGGTACAAGGTTATTGCTTATTGCATATTAAAAATCTCGAAACTATTCCACTGAATATCTTGAGAATTGGAACTGAGGTTTTCTTATTATTGTTGTTGTTGTTTTTATTATTGTTCCACTACCATCCTTTCTGGTCATGTTTAGGAGCAATACTTATAAACCTCCAGAGGTATATAGTGAGGAGCTTAGTATTTTCTTTTTAATTACATCTGTGAGACTTTCAAAATACTAATATTCTAAGCTTTCCTTTTATTCTTCAGGCAAAAAATGGCATACAGGATATGAAATGCTGTTCACTTGAACCTGACTGGATATATTTCCATCCAGATATGTCAGGTAGAATAATCCACGTGGGACCAAATTTGATAAAGTATGAGCCTTTTTTACTCAAATCTTTTATTCATGAGAGAAGTTGCATAACTGCATAAATTCAGTAGTCTGACAATTTGCAGGCCCAGACACTCATCAGACTATAGAAACTGTAAAATTGATTAATTTGTCAGAAACAAAAGTTCTTCTAGAAACATCTGCAGATTTCTGTTTGATGAATGTGGGCACTAGAGGCCACAGTTTAGATTTTGGTATGAAAAATACTCAAGGACCACTGTGTCAAAATTTCACTGATAAACATAAACTACAAAAATAATAAATTATCATTTTATTTATTTACAATGTTTTAATGTACTAGATTAAAAAAATTATATAGAAATGTTGTAGTAAGCAGATTAGAATACATGACTTACTTTGTAATTTGTTTCTTTTGTAGAGTCTTAAAGCTTAAGGAAGTTAAAAATCATGCAGATCAAATGGAGATTGCAGAAGATTTTACAATTGTAGCCAACAGAGAAAACTGTGTGAGTTTAGTGTCT
>VWZV01008034.1:554949-697990 GCA_013397155.1 Irena cyanogastra | reverse complement strand
CTCCCATTCTCAGGGCCACGCAGTTCTTTCTGCGAAATACCCTAATCCTCTTCAGTATTGACAGTGCCTTTTAGCTTTTCATCTAAAGGACATTTTTTGTTTTTTAATCCATGTTTTTTTACACAAAGAATCAACAAAATTGATCCAAGGCCAGCCATTTGTTACAACCTTTTTATTTTTTTTCACTATCAATACTTTAGATACTTCTCTAGCAGCCAATTCTTTGCTCACCTCACAGTTACTGTATTAATTCCCATCTTCCTAACCACAGATTCATAGAATATCCTGAGTTGTAAGGGCCCCACATGGATCATCAAAGTGCAGCTCATGGACATTAATGACTCCATCATTTATGTTTCTTCCTATGTCATTTTATTTACTATATTTATCACATTTACATATGACATCAGTATTTCACTGAACTTTTAATGGATTAGAACTAATGTCTCTTTGTTTAGGTGACTTAGCCAAAGCAGCATGGGTGACCTGGCCTAGCTGGATCTTTGTTGAACACAGGTTGCACATAATTTTATTTTTTTACAGCTTTATCTATACTAGCCTTGAAAATGAGTATTGCACAATTTCATGGCTTTGAGATTGTTGGATAACTTTGTCATCCTAAATGCCATGTTATATATTCAGCAAATATTTTTATTACACTACTTAAGTGTCATATGTCAGTGCTCTCAGATCTTTTGTAGGTTCGAAGTAATTCAGCATACAAAGCCCTGGTTTCTTCAGCACCTCTTTTGAAATATAAAAGTAAAACCAAGGCCTTGAAAAGAAGCATTTAGACTGAAATAATTCTTGAAGTAAAGGACAAACTTAGAACTTTGAAAAATGTTTTTTATACTACAACAGCAGCAGGTAATTTCTCAGAGCACTGGTAATGAGGATTGTACCTAAATGTTTATTCTTTGGAAGCAATCTGTGTATGCTTTTTGAGAAGAGATTAGCATTGTTCAATACCAAACATTGAACAGGATTGGACAAAAAGTGAATAAAGTATAATTTCTCCAAAGATAGTGTTCTGTCAGGCTCCTTAACCATTTCTTAAACTCAATATTTTTCTTTCATGGAAATTGTTTTTGTAGTGGAAAATATCCAGAAAGGCGCTATTATAAAGGAAAGCAAGTAAACTTCAGCATAATAAAACTAGCTTAAAATTCTGTCTTCAATATACTTAATTTCAGACAGCTTTCCAAATTAAAGGTGAGCATACATTCCCAGAGTGTTATTATTCCTTCCTGTCCTGGAATATACAGTGTCTCTTTGACAGTGGTACAGCTGAAATTCATTGTTATTGCCTCTCCTTTTTAATTTGCAAATGCAATTTTAAAGCCTCTGAAAAATGATACAGCAAATTTCAATACCTCAAAAAACAATAGGATTTTCAATGGCAAATACTTTGCAATAAATCAGGCTGAATAGACAGAGGAAAACAATAGTGTAATCAGCATGAACTCGTCTTTCTCTTTTCCCTTTCTTTTATTTAAATTTTTTACTTTTTCAAAAATGTCCTCAATTACAATATAAACTGAATAAGTATGTAAAAGGTTGGTTCAGAAGCTGGGTTATCAATTTATTACAGAAAGCAATAGTAAAAGCTAATAGATGATGTGTATACGACCTTCACATCGGATTAGTGACCAGTGTAGTATATTAGCAAAATATTGTCCATTGTACTCAGTAACACAATAAGATATTTTTCTTATTATAATGAAAAAAAAACCAAACTAATGCAAATATTCATTCTAGCCTTCCTTATCAGGGATTTCCATGTTGTATTTCTAGCCTGGTCTCCTGCTTAGTGGTCTGGTTTACATAATGGTATAAGTGTAAAATGCACTGACTTTTGAGATGAGAAGGACTAAGGTAATGAAGGAGGAATAGGGAATGTAAACAAAACAGACAAAAGGGAAATTGGGAAAATTAGAGAAAGGAAGAAGAAAGTGAGATAGGCTATGTCCAAATAGGAAAGTAAATGGGAACACATTAAAAAGTAAGAAACATAGAAGGAGAATTATTAATGGCAAAATGTAAGCTTATCAGTTCTTATGCCCAAATTTGAGGTTAGGGTCCAATATTCAGTTCTGGCTGAACTGATTTCAGCTCAGGGATTGGTGTATGGGCATTAAGATGGTCTTTCCTCATAGTTTCATCAACTTGCTTCTTGGAAAAGTCTTCACAGGTAGAAATTAAAGCTGGTGTATCATTTAATACTGGAATTCAGATTCAAGTGCCGATAAGTCAGATGTGCTAACATAAAGTTTAGGACTTAATGGAAACCATGCCATGTTTTGCTTATGCTTTTGGCTGTTTGAATAAGACAGCATTTATACACTGATAACACATTTATATTAATGCAGGCTGACTACTTCAGTGATTATTTGGAATTACTTTATTCTCACTGAGTAGTACTTTCAAGAGTTTAGTGGCCATCTAAAACTAAACAAATACTTACAGGAGTTGGCAGTACTTTTTCTGAGGGTGTAATTGGATTGATTGCTTGTAGTCTACATGTGCTAATTAAAAGAAAGAAATAAAATCTTTGTATATATTTTATTTATGCTTAGATGGAATTAAAACTGCTTCTGATTAATTTATCTTCTGTGTAAAGTCCTCATCCCTCTGGTGCTTGTGGACGTGGAGTCAACAGATATTAGCTCTTCCTTTTCCTGAAGATCAGATCTTTGATCAGCACTATCTTACATGGATGTGTGTAAAAAATGGCCAAATGGGTTAATAAATGGGCCACCATCAGTATACTAATCTGTCAATCTACACAAATTCAAAAGTCTTCTCATGCACATGCTTGAGTTTAGCACGAGAAATGTAGGCATCATAATTGGAACCTTTGGCAAGTGTGCTCTTCCAGAATTTCTGCAATACGCAAAGCAGAGATTGGTTGGTTTATAAATGCACTTGTGATGTGGAGGAAAATTATTGCTAGCTAATTAAAAAGGAAAAAAAAACATTTCTTGAAATGCTAAATATCAGCTGTTTGCTTTTTTTCACAATTGTTCCTCCCTTTCTTGCTTACAAATTGTGTCCCTTTTACAAACGCCAAACTCAAGTCCTCAGTGGTGGGTCCAAGACCTGTGTTACCAACATCTCATCTAAACCCACTGAGGTTTTCTAATTGTTGCACAGAAAAAAATTCTTACTTAAGTGCTGGAAAAGGAGCTTCATTAATAAGGCACAATGGCATTTTGCTGTCTGTGTCAACTACAGAAGAACCCACTACACAGAACCTTTTAGGCAATTATTTGTATTAAGCTGGTCAGGACTTGGAGCCAGCAATTTTTCTGTTGATTCAGGGAAATCAGTACTTCATTCCTTCTGTTCAAAAGCATTCTGTTCAATATCAGATAGTATGTGTATAGCACTGTTAGACTATTCCAGCTCAGTACCAAGACATCTGCTCTTTAATTTGCCCTGACGGATTTTTATTTATTTTGTTCCAGTGATGGTGAGTTCAGAGCTGCCCTCTGTTAAATTGTGTAACTATTCTTTCAGTTTGAGAGTTCTTTCTGATATCTTATGACCCTTGCTGCTATTCAAGTAATGAATTCTTGTCCTGTTTCTAGTGGACATAGAAACCATCTGATTAATTTCTTTTTTGAACTATCTGTTTGCACAGTTTAAAACTTAACTTCAGCACTCTCTGCTTTGTATTAATTAAGTAAAATAATTTATGACTGGCTTCAATAATTTTACTTTCCAGATTTTTCTTTTCTTTCTTCTTCTCTCCCTTAGACCTTTGTGAAACTGAGCACAGGATTGAAGCCTTTGTCTATGGCAATTGAATATAATGAAAGCAGCACATAATACATCTTAAGTATGACACATCACTTTATCTACCTCAATCCGACTGCTTTCTTTCAGCAGGACATGTTGAGAACCCAAGTGAGGTTAGAATATCTTACTTCCAAAAGCAAAGCTGTACAAAGACATTAATGGCATTATCACAGTGCTCTGCATGCACTAATTAACCCTGCACTAGGACAGCAAAACTGCTGCTCTTTATTTCACAGTTCACGAGTATCTCCACATGAGACTGCTTGAAATGGTATAGAAACAGTTGTTTGTAAGGCACTGTGCACACTTCAGGAGGGATGGGTAGGCAAGAAGTATCCCAAAAAGTGTAGCTACTTATTTTTGTAACTTGAAGTATAAATAAAACTTTATGTATTTAGAATAATGAATAGTCACTTATTACTCATTAAATGCACTGTCCTCCCCTACCACTTTCTTAATGAATGTGTTGCCAGAGGGTAGATTACACAGCAGTTTGAAAAATCCCTATTTGCCTAATGAGTTTCACTTATTTCACAGTAGTCCTAAAATTGGGCAGATACTGGTTTTAGTCATGGTATTTGTAGACTATCCTAGATAAAATTTCAAAAGAACTTACATGCTTTCTGGGAGTCAATAAAAAATAGATACCTAAATCTTTTAAGAACACTTGAGAATTTTACTCAGATTATAATTTATTCGGGGGCCAGTTACATCAAGGTCACAGTTTTCATTTCTGTAAATGAAGTAGTTTCTCTAAAAGAAAAAAATCATCTCTGAACTTTATTCTGTTGCTCATAGACCCAGTTTTAGAAATAACTTTTCCTCCTGAATAATGAACTCTGAAGTAGGGTTCACAAACTTGCTGATACTCCTCCACAAAAGTCCATTTACATAATGAATATTTCTTTTGTTTCTATTTTTAAATACTGTGTTTCTGCAGAATATTTTGCTTTAATTTTGGCCAATTACCAGTTACTTACGTAGCAAAGGATGTCAATCTTCTGGGTGTCCCTGTTCTGCGGGGAAGCATCTCTGAGTGTAGACAGAGCTTGGTGTTTCCTAATGAGGGAAAAGTTATCCATTTGGTATTCACACTTCTGCATTTCATCCTGCAATATGAACAAACCTCATAACAGCAAACTGAACCAGGACCTCCCCAAAGTGTCTGTGATTTTCAATTTTAGGAATTAAAAAACAAATAAGGAAGAGAAGGAAGTGGATATTTTATAGGTAATTGTTGAATGCATGTCCTTTGCAGTAACAGCATTTTTTTCATGTGGTGTTTGACAAAGGATCTGCCAATGCTTAGCAAGGGCTGCAAAAGTCATTTCCTGCTGCCTGATGCAGCCCATGCTTCTGGTGAGGTGAGAGCAGAGCTCAGAGTCATCTGTTACATGAATGAGAAGATGCTCATGGTTCAAGGGGGAAGCAGATGAAAAGGGTTTTCTTTCCACTCCAGTAACTCACAGCAGGTAGTATAGATTCATTTCCCCTTCTCATGTTACTTTCATTTTACTGGACCATTTCAAGGCATTGCAGATACTACAAATAGGGGTGTACTATCTAACTCTGGGAGCAGGAAAAAGACCAATGGTTGTTACTTCATTCAGACCAGTATTTTCCATTGCAGTATTCACTTCTAGTTAGAGGAAACTGTACAGACACTACATCACTGCAGAGCAAGTAGTTCGAAAGTAGCTTCTTGTGATTGTAAAGTTTGTTGGTAGATCTCAAGAAAACCTAAAAGGCTCCATATAAATCCTTTTGGTTGAATACCTAAAACTTCTGACAGGGATCTAACACTTACCCATTACAATTTTTTCTTCCATTCTTTCAATTCCATCCCTGCTTCTTGTCCCAACATATAAGGTCAAGAGTACCTGGTCACTTTCAAGCACTCCCTTAAAACTAAGACTGGTCAAAAGATGAGTTTTCCCTTTCTACTTCCACTTCCATTCCCCTTTACCCTCTGTCACCTCTTACTCTGCCTCCCACCATACCCTAATATCACTTTGTGTCTTACATCCTCTAGAAAGAGGATTGAAGTGAGCTGAGAAAACAGAATGAGAATCTAGAGGCAGAAAAATATTTTGAAGTTAAGAAGGAGATAAAACAGGGAAGAAACTTGAAAGTAGAGGAGCAAGAGGCATAGGAAATTTGTGGTAAATGTTTGCTGAATCAGTTAGACAAAAATTTCTCAGGTAATGGACTATTGACAAACTCATCAACTTTTCATTGGTTTTTATTCACTATTTTTGTGCTACGGTGAAAAATATTTTCCTGCTCTTTGGCTGTATGCCTTATGGTTTTTTAAGTATGGGTATAAAAAAGAATAAGCTTCAAACATCATCCTGTGCACTGGCAGGTTTTGAGTTGCCTCCTGCTTTAGCAGCTACATTACTGAAAAAATCTGTCTGAAGCTACTTCTATTCCAACAGGTGCATGTGGGGCTGCTCCCTCACTGGATGGCCAGCTGTCTTGCTTTGGAAGAGTTTGTGTCATTGCATCCTCTAAGCCTCCAAAGCAGGGTGCTGATATCCACCTTATCTGTTGGAAATGATTCTGATCTCAGCATGCTGCCAGTTTGCATCTGAGAGCTTGTTAGAGCTTGGCTGGTTGTCCAGGAGCCACAACATCCCAGGGACTGCTCCAGCAATTTGACAGTCTGAGAAACTCCAGGAGTGCTCCATGCCACTCACTGATCAATTTACTAGTATAGATTTAGTTCAAGACCATTTTTCCTCTAGAGCAAATGAAAAATTATTTGCTGCAAAAGGTCTGGAATTTAAAACTCTACAAATGCCACATCATGCCATAATTCTGTGTTAATTTTTTCAAAAATGAATGTTTTATGACTGTTCATCTAGAACTTGGCTTTTTCCAGTTTTCACAAATAATCATGAAACTTGGACATACCCGGAATTCTCAGCTGGGCTATATTAGCTCCTGTTTCATTTCTCAGATGCCAGGATTCCCTGAAAATTAAAAAAAAAAAAAGAGAAATTGTTGAACATTTGTATGTACATCATAAACTGTAACTGGAGCATTTACACTTATTGATTCTATAGAGCTGGAACAATAATTTTGAGCAGGGAGCTGCTTAGAAGAGGCCTGAATGTAAGGGTACTAAATGTGATCAGGCTGAGTTAGCCTGCTCCAGTGTTTTAGATTGTGCATTCTAACATGTCCAAACTGCTACCCAAATCCCATTCAATGCATGAAATTCTACTGCAGAAGTCTCTATAAGGCACTTGCATTCCGTCTGGAGCAGTTATAACTCAAAGAAAACATTCTTGTCTGTTCACTAGATTTTTTTTTGTGATCCTAATAGCAACAAGTACAAAGAAAATCATCAGTTTATAAAACTTATTGGTGGTCATGTTCAGAAAAACCAGCCCAGATGTAAAACTTGGTTAAGAATGAGCCTAGTAGGTAGTAGAGAAAGAAAACCATCCTTGGGAGTAGGGTGGATTTTGCTTCATCATTTGTAAAAATGGATACCTTGGAGTTATCTATCTCCTACATAGAGCTTATTTTGGGACAGTAGAGCTCAAGCTTCAAGCAACTATAGAATTTTTTGTGGTGGGATGGATAGGTTTTAAAATATATATTTTTGTTCCATGTCAGTCTGTTCTACAGTTAATAACAGAGTGGCTGTCCTAATTTCTTGAACTTCAGGTTTCTAAATTGTCTTACCTTGAAGATTTAGCTGGTAGCTGTGACACCTTTCCTTATGCAGATACAATTTCATCATAAATCATCTACCTATGGCTGGGTCAGCACTAGAGTAGCCTCAGCTTTCATTACTGTATGACAGCAGATGTGAGATGCTGACATTAGAAAGACAGAACTATTTTAACCAAAAATATTTTTTTCCCCTTTATTACCCTCCTTTCTCATTGCCAGCTCTATTATTTCTACTTTCTGTTTTTCTGTGCTTAAATTTCCCTTCCGTGAATTTTTAATCTTTCCTGTATTACCTTGTTCTCCATCTGGCATAGGTATCCTCTGCTTATTTCTTTCACATTGTTATATACCTATGGAGAAATTACAATACTGTAATTAATTAAAATAATTGCATTTTAAGTACATGAGAAACAAACCATACTCCTTCTCATTCTTGCCATACGTATTGGAACAACTTGCAATCACGTGTTAGCAACCACAATTTTTACAGCCTCCTGTAAAAATTCTGCACAGAAATATGTACGGTGTCCTTTTAGACATGATTTCCTATGTGTCTGTGCAGTATGGAGCAAATTTATGTAAGGCTATGCAGATAATTTGGTATGTATGACCTGCTTGCTGGCTTGTTTCTTCAACTCCACACACAATGCATTTCTCTGCTACAAAATTATTTTTTATTAGTTTTAGCCTCTTTTTGTTGAGGACTCCTGTCCAGCCATATGTCACACTATCAAGACTTCAGCAAGCTGGTGAGAGTGGATTCAGACTCAGATGTTTGTCGATGCCAAAGCATTTAAAAATATTAACAGATGCATAGCCTAACTTGCATGAGAGTTGTGGAAAAAGAATGAAGGAAAGAAATTACTTACTTCTAGGACTCTTAGAAAAAAGTTGGTAGAAACATTGTGAAAGCTGTTGGGACTCAGGAAAGCTCAGTGAGACTGAGAGTTCAGTGGTGTGTCCACACAAAAAGAATGGAAACTGGAGGGAAGAACTTACTGTCTTTTTTTTTTTTTTTTTTACTTTTGTCCCTTTTTGGTTTTCTGTTTCTTCTTCCATTACCTGTTTCTCCCCTTTACACCTTTCACTCCTTTGTAATCTCCTCATCCTGAAACACCCCAGTAAGAATCCAGCTGATGGCAGCACATCATACTCTGCTCCCAGTTATGCTTTTACCTGCTTCATATAAATGGAGAAGAATGTCTGATGCCTCAAAGTCTTGGAAGTTCACCTTCACGTAGAGAAAACAAAGAAGAGAGTCCTTAGTGTCTCTCTTTTGAGATGACTGGCAGCATCCAGCTGCTGTTGGGCTCTGATGCTTCTGGAAGCAAGCTGTGTGCTAGGATGAAACCTGAGACTTGAGCTTGTAGCTCATAGACCTGTCTTATGCACAGTAATTAGTATTGATGGGGTACTTAACCCATGCCTCAGTCAATATTGGAACGGAAAAAGACAAAGGTTTATTCAAATTTATTGGTGACAACAGTTTATACTAATAGCAAGGAAAGCAGAAGGAGGAAGACTCTTGTGGGCTGAATCATGATTGATGAAAAAGAACTACTTGGGGAAAGGAAAGTGAAAGGCAACCTGGGTGACCAAAAGCATTGAGCACTAAATCCTTGATTCACAGGAGTACATGGAGGGAAAGTGATAAAGGTTCCAAGGAAGAAGCCTTCAGCTGACTGTTCAGAATGGTCTGCTGGAAAACGAGTAAAATAAAAGGTCACCTGGAAATATTTTAATGAAATAATTATCCCATCACAGCATCACTGGAGGGTAGGGATAGTGACTTAGAGAAACTATGAAATCTTTGAAAACACGAATATTTAGCAGTCATCACACAAAAGAAAAATCTCAGTTATTGAGGGCCAATGGAAAAGCAATGCAAGTAGGGACAAAATCAGAAAGGTTAGTACACAGGCAGGAAAAAATAACTAGCCAAGAAAATAACCAAGAAAAAATATTTATTTGTTGTAAATTAAATGGTCATGTAAAATAATTCAGTGGGGAAAGCTTAACTTTCTACAGTAAAGCAACTATTACTTTGAGCACTGTAAATGGGAATATTGTGTCCAAGTTGTAATCGTCTCCTCAGGGCCGATAAGCTTCTGATAGGACACCACTATTCAGGCAAGATGTGGATCTATTAAAGAATATTCAGAAGAAAAAAAATGAAAATTTTAAAATAAGCCTGCAAGCTTGGAAAAAATGGGTTTGCCTCATCTTGAGAAGATTGATAGGGGCTGAAGAGATGATCTGAAAACAGCCTTCCCACACATAAATGGTAGCTGCAAAGATGAAATTAAATGAACTTTTCTATATGCCCACACTTGTTAGGATGAGAACTAATGACTGTAAATTGCAGCAACAGTCCTTAGGAAGACCTGTCTTGTCTGCAAAGGAGAATATTATCCAGAAAGTTGACTCCCCGTACTGGAAGATTTAGTATGATACATTCCTACTTTCAGACTCGTGGTAACCAGTTTTTTCTTGACAACTAAAGGACTGAGGGGTAAAGAAGCAGAAATTGCAGGTATTTAGGAAAAGCTTCTCTCTAGAGTGACTTTCATATTCATGGAAGATCATTCACAGAAATGGTTGAATACATTGGAAACAGATGAATTTTGTACTAATTGCTGTAAAGGTGCCAAAATAAAGAATCTTTTTCGATATTTAAAGGTATTGTTTAGTGCTTTGGAATTCTGGTGCATAGTTATATCAATACCTACAGTGTTCTGTGCTTCTTCCCTTAGAATGACACTGTTCCACTGGATATTTGTCTCAATGACCATAATGACAGTGCTAAAGAAAAAACAATGGAAATTGTGACTTGCAGACCTCTTGGCTTAGTCTGGCTCATGTCCACACTGTTGCCCTGTCCCAGAGGATGAAGAGAAAGACTCCAAGGTTTCGTTGAATCAGAAGGCTTTTTTATTTTTTTGTAGAAGGCTTTTTTATTTTATTGTAACAATGCAATCCCTTTTATAGAGTATTTTGCTAACAGTTATTTGATTGGCTAAATGACACAACGCCTCTCTACCACCATTGGCTGAGGCAGAGAGAGCATGTTTTGAGAACACACACAAGGACAGAGTAAACTAAAGTGAAAAACAGCCCCTGCTATTTTGAGAATGCGAGATGCTTACAAAACCTCTATCAGTCCATTCCTGAGAACATGAAATTCTTCAAAGAGCTGTTCCTAAGGAAGGAAACTGCTTTCCATTGCTGCTGAATTTCTAAGTCCCACTGAAAGTCAGCCCCACATCCACACTGAGAAAAATCTCATTAGAAAAAGTAGTGTGGCTATGCCCTGTCTGTCTGTTTGGAATCATTCCTGGTCTGTGCTATTCCCCAGACCATGGCCAGGAACTGTCTGTGAGAGTGTTCAGTTGTCATGGGCAAAACCATGGCCAAGTGTGAGATCAGGCACCATGGAGGGAGAGGTTGAGAGCCACACTTGGACTCAAAGTCTGAATGTCCCTTGATTACCTGTATTGGAGTAGCCAAAAGAATTACTTGAGAACGCGGCTTAAAGTGGTATAATTATCAGGAGTTGGGGGTTGTCTGCTTCATTCAAATACTAAATTTTGAAGCACTGAGTGCTACTTGAAATGTACTCTCCCAAAAAATGCATGGGAACAATCCGGGACATAGCACAGAGCAGGGCTAATCCTGACAGGCAGTAGAACATGATGACTCTGCTTTTTTTGGGAATAAAATGAGATTTTGCTGATTACTAAAATACTTTTTCTTATAGAGTGAGGAACCAGAAGGTTACATGAGATGTTTAGATGCAATTTAAAAATACAGTATATTTATAATGCTTCTCCTTGTAAAGGAACTGGCAAGGGAGGGAAAAGAACTCTGTTTACTAAGCTGCAAAAGATACAGAATTTAATTTTAAAGCCAGTCTTATAGTGTTCATTGCTTTACTCATGATTTTAGAGAGCTTATGGTTGGAAATGTTTCAAGATTTGTGAAACCTTTTCAGCTAAATATTATTGTATCTTTAATTTATAAAGCCAAATCCTTACCCAACAAACATACTTCCTGCTGAATCTAACAGAAGCTCCTGGCTGTAATTCCCTTGGGAATTTGGCTCTGGCTTCTGATAGAAAATACGGACTTTGTCGTGATTCAGGAATTTTAAAAAGCTGTTACTTAGTAGGATGTCTGAATGGAACTGAATGACCTTTTCTGTGATGGCACTGATCTCACGTAAAACACCTCATGTGCATATTTTGCTCTTACTGGCCCATCTAGAGAAATTAGGCAGAAATCTCTTTCCAAAAATACCAAGGGCTGTGTGAAATGCATAGACTGACTGAGCTCCTCCAGACCTTGGATTGCAGAATTGTGATGATTTACAGCTGTTCAGTGAAATTGGACCTTATTGCAGGGACTGAATTATACATCCTTCTGTATATATCTGTATCTATATCTATATTTACATACTGTCATAGACTGAAAGATAATGTGTGTATTCTATTTGCCATCTGTTAAAGGTGTGACAGTTAATGTTCTGTTTATTGGGCAGTTTTTCTTATCTCTTCCACAAATCAATCCTCCCTCCGGGGAAATATCTCTTGTTAATGGGCCATTGAGTGTCATTCCATGACTCATAAAATTCCATCATCCCACTGGGAGATGCTCTGCCCAAGGAGGAGGATCCACACATTCCTTCGTGGATATATTCTGAGATTTTGGGACACCAGGGCAGCCTCTCCACTGGATTCTCAGAGGAGCAGCCCTTTCCCACTGGATTCTCCAGAGGAAAACTACACCTTTCTACAGGATCACTGCTTCAACAGAACTACATCTGTCACTCCAGGAGGACTGCAGCCACCACTTCAAGTGGACTGCAACTAACAGGATGTCAGGTCGTATTCTGACTCTGTCAGTGTTGTTTTGTATTACTGTATTATTTTATTTTATTTTATTTTATTTTATTTTATTTTATTTTATTTTATTTTATTTTATTTTTTCTTTCTTAATAAAGAACTGTTATTCCTGCTCCCATATCTTTGCCTGAGACCCCCTTAATTTCAAAATTATAACAATTCAGAGGGAGGGGGTTTACGTTTTCCATTTCAGGGGAGGCTCCTGCCTTCCTTAGCAGACACCTGTCTTTTCAAACCAAGACACATACACAGATATATACATGCTTTCACTATATATGTGTAATTTTATATATCAACTATCTTATCATTCACCTCAAGAGGTCTACACCCATTACACGGGGCACAGCAGACTGCAGCCCACTTGCCACTGGCACTTGGATACTACTACAATGGTACTGATGCTGATTTTCATGGTTGTTAGCATTAGTAGAGTTACTAGTGGTTATATGAAATAATAGTTTTGGTAATCATGACACTCCAATAGCATTAATGCCAATGACTGACTCAGAACTCTTCAAGTAGTACTGAAATGCTAAAATAAATGTAACTTTTGGAAAAATGAAGGAAAACAGAAATCAAACTGGTGATGATAGGTATAGCAAAGTCACATTCTGAACTGAAATTCCCATTTTTACTGATATAATATATTGCTCTAGAGATATGATTCATGTAGTGCCTCAAAAGTTTAATAGTGTCACTTCTGTAACTATAGCCACAGTTCATGTTTGAAAAGCAGAGTTGGCACTTTTACCACATACCTGCAAACATCATTAAACTTAATACAACCTCCACTATGTTTTTGTCCCCTACTAGACTGTGTTCCTATCTTCTGCCTTCTAAAGATACAGTATATAATCAGGTAGCTTGTTAGGGGGCTTAACAAGGTGAAAAATATCACTCCCCTTGTTTACAATGCTTTCACCATCCTGTAAAATAACAACACAGTGCCTGTCCTCATCTGCCACACTGATTAGATCTATTAGAGCTTAGTTGAGGAAAATTCTGCTAAAAAAAATGCTGTTCTGAATTAATTTTTCTGCCAACAATTATATTTTTTAATCAGAAGAGTTTGTGTTTCCACTGTGGGTCTTTCCTGTCTGTGTTTTCTAGTTAGCTGAATATGATACATAATCACCTCCTCCAATTGGATTATGAGCTGCCTTGTTCATGATAATTTAATTAATTTATTCATCCTCCTTGCTCATTGTAGTGATTTTTCACATGCTTCCTCTTCCACACTGACAAGCAATACAAGGATGAAAGATCGTGGTGAGCTCTATTTAAACACATCTCCTGAAACCTGTGTCCTTTCTGTCTTCAGACGCCCGATACAATTCTTGTGTTTGTGCAGCCCTGACATTAAGTAATGTTTTTGAAGCAAATTCAGGCAAGTCTGACAATCATCATGTTATCTGACAAGAGTGGAGCAGACACTACTCAGCATTGTTTCTACAGATAAATTAAACATGCCTGGGACTGTTCTCGGGTGCAGAGGCCAAATGGGCCAAAATGCTGTTAAGCTTGGTCTCCCTCTGAAACAGGGTTTGCATCTGGCCTGCACGTCAGGAGTGGTTCCTCCTGCTTCTGTCAGGCTCTGTTCTGGAGGATGTTTGCTGTCCTCAGCCAAAACCACCACCACTGACCTGCTGATTTCACTGCCTGGTCTGTTGAATTTTGGTATCTTGGGAGACTCTCTGTCACTTTCAGAGTATCAGGTCAGACAGAGCCTGAGGACACTTCTCTCTGAGAGCTACTCTAAACATAGCCACAAACATTTCTTGTGACTCAAAACAATCCAGTACAATGATTTTTTTTCTAAAAATCCATAAATATTCACAAATATTTGCCAACCGGGCCTCCATAACCACAAGTTTTAATTAGGTTGTGGCAGCCTTGGCTGGGCATTATTGAATGATTCCGTCAGCAGTGCTGAACCATTAAGCTGACTTGAAAATAACAGAAAGGCTTTTGTTTATGCTGAGACACGAGCATCACTTTCCTGAGAATATTGTGCCTGAACCCTTTTGTGTTTGTTTATTTGTGTTAAAATCACCAAAATTGAGGCAGTGTGTTATTAGACCAGCAGATGAGAGAGGAGCTGTGATAAGAACACACTTTTGTGACGTGTATTAGAGAGCAGCAATAGCGACACAGGTCTAATGACAGTGCGATAAATAAGATCGAGAGGAAAGTTGAGCACATACCCGGTGTTCATGCATAATAGAGTAGGAATGCATTGTCTGCTGTACTTTTTCTATGCCAGTAAATTGCCTTTGGATAAAAATACCATGCTTATCTACTCTAGAGAAATACTGATGGAAAAGTAATGCTAGTGGAAGGATGCGTGCATGCAAAGAGCACCAGCTAGGTTTTTCCAAGTCTTTGCTGATCTTTCTGCTCATTACTATTAAAAGTAGCTGAGAAGCAAATGGTCGGGTGATATAGGAAAAGGGAAACCAGATTTCTTCCTCACAATTCCCATTGGCCCATGAGTGAGGCTGCAGCATTTCAGGGCCGGGACAAGTCGGGAAACACACTGATTCCTTTTCCATAATTTAAAGCTACTCTCTAATGAGGAAAAACTGGTGGAGGGTTGCAGCATTTATCTTTGCTAGGCTGCATCCATTTCTCCAGCATAAAGATGCAGACTGGAGCAGTGAATCTGGTTCTGTGTTTGACACAAAATTGGATGCGATCTCCCTAGTGTTCAGTGTTGGTAGATGTTAATGTGAAACACAGGTAACAGGAGATTAGGATTTGTGGACAGTGTGTTTAATACACACATTGCTGTGGAGCTGAGGGTGGTTGTGGAATAATTTTCTTTCCAATCAGCATTTATTAAAGGAATAAAGAAAGCTGCATTTGGATGAGAACCTTTACTTTTGTCTTCTATTCACTGTCCAAATGTGTTGCAGGAAGGAGTTTGCTGGGAATAGAATACAGAAGAACCTGAAATATAAATGGAAGTAAAACACATTGAATAATGTCCATCCACATTTCTTACATTATATGCCACCTCATTTCTTCATGCACCCCGTCTGGTTTTAGTGTGCCACGGAAATTATACAAACTGTTCCATGAATAAATGTAAAAAATGACATAAGATTCGTAGTCATGAAATGGGTAAGAGTCCAGGCAGTGTCCCAGTAGGCCTGCTGGGTTCAAGAGATGTCACATAAAGCTTGCTGAAAGGGGTTCATTGGTACAGTTGGCCCACATTCCTAGGCTTTGATTTAATGTACACATATTTTTATAGGACTTTCATAGTTGCTTTTTCTTCTCTTCCATTTCCTTATCACCATAACTTTTATTTGTGTAACTTCTCAAGCACATTTCCTTCAAAAGAAAAGCGTTTGTAGGAGTGGGTAAGTTCTTCTGGGTGCAGTACTGTCTATTGATCCTGATGGAGCTGTGAAGAAAAGAATAACTGTTCTTTTAGGATGCTGGAGAGCTAGGGGAAAATACATCCTGCCTGACCATTGTTTGCTTGGAAAATCATAAATAATGCCATAGAATGGAAACAGCACTTTCTTATCCCCATGGGCCACTATGAGAGATAAGTGCACTGAAGTCTTCAAATCACTCGGGTAAAGTTGTTTGTGTCTGAATGTTTGTCTGCAAGTGGGAGAAGACCAGCAAGAGAAAGAGATGTTCTCAGGGAGTGTCAGGGGCTCAGTGGGTGTTAACTGTTTTGTTGTCGCTGTTGGACTTATTCTGTGGGACAACGCTTCAGCAAGTTGTCACTTTTTATCTCTGACTGTCCCCAGAGCCTTTCTTGTACAAGGTAGCCTACCTTTCCCTCCCTCTCTGACTACCTCTGGTGCTTGTTCCACAGCATCTGAGTGTCATCTGTATGCACTTAATGACCAGATGTTCTCTGTTGCACTTCTTCCAAAACTAGGCTGGAGAGTGCAAAAAAAATAAAGGACTCAAACTAAATCATCCAGGGATTACACTAACAGAAAATGATGCTCTTGGTATGGAAACTATTAACGAAAACTTGATTTTGTCTTTATATACTAGGGTTCATTAACTTTCTCTCTGGTAGGGCTAATGACCTGAGCAGAAGCTGTGGTTCATTAGTGATCTTTCTCTCTCTGCCTGGCAGTTGAACAGAAAAAAGAAAGAGCTGGAAGGAGACATAGAGACTCTAAGGGAGACAGAACAGCATCACGTGTTTTCGGGTCAGGAAGCAAATTATTTTTATCTTCCTGTCCTTGTAATAGGAATGATTTGATATTAATAGATAAAAATATCCTTTATGCTGGAGTTGGTTTAGTCACCTAAAGAGAAGTTAATTTACCCTCTCTTTAGCAATTTCTTGTTCTGGAGCTTCTGGGATCTGTTTCCATCTCTGGAGCCCGTAGCATCCTAAGGTCTGTCCTGTCTTATGTGTGACAGCTCCGGGGGTCACTGGCAGCAGGGAGGAGCTGCAGGGAGGTTCAGGGATACCCTGGCCTGATCTGCTCTGCTGTCATCCAGCTCCTGCAGGACAAACCTTGGCACTTTGCCTTGCTGCAGGGTAAGGAAAGGGTGGGCAGTACTGCTGCCTGTGTATCCAGCTCAGGTGTGGTGCTGGGGCAAACCAAAGTTCAGGAAGCCATTAAATGTGTTTCTGTTACCCTGTATGGAAAGATTTCAATTTTTTTTTCTGTGTTGCTTGTGAAAACCTCCTTTGTGGAGCTGCAATTTTCAAGGAAATCTGTTCATATTAAGCATGCTGTACTTACAGCATGAAAGAAGGTCTTTAAATTCTATTGAATTGTTATTTCATTTGAAGGAGGAGAGAGGAGTGGGATGAAGAAAAGAAACACTGCACCCACTTTGCAATGTTACATAACTTACAAAATAATATACTAAAATATTCAGCCACTCATATTTTCAAGGCTGTTTATTTTTTCCTAAACACCATTGTTGTTATTTTTTTTAATGTCACAATACAATTGATTACCTCTCATCACCTCTCATGTTTGAATTCAACTTTCAGAGGAAAAGATGTGCAGTTTACTGTGACTTTAAAATGAGCATTATGAAATGTAGCATGTGAATTCTAGGCAAGTAGCCAGTGAATTACCTGTCACTGAAGGTAATTTTTTCTCTCCCTACTTTTTTTTTAATATAGTGCTACATTAAAATATAGATATTAAATGTTTTTAAGGGAATTGTTCTTACTTGTAATCAAATGAAGAGAAGCAGTATGTGAAATAACTAATATTTGCATATAGTTATTGAAACAGTAGATCTGCAAATGCAAACTGTGTGCTTTGATTTGGGTAGTTAATGCTTTCAGAAGGCTTGAGGTGAACAAAAGGATGAGTAAGGGGACAAAGAGTCAGTGACAGATATTTTTTTACTTGAAAAGGGATCCTGAGGCGTACATAATGCTATCATATATGCACCAAAATTAGACGTGGAAAAGACATGTCAGACAAAGCAGTCTGTTCCTTTTTTAGTGCAGGACTGTTCCCTGAATGATATTGCTTTGTCCAATATAGTTTTAAGTATTGGAAGCAGTAGATCATCCCCATGGGAGACTGTGACACACTCTAGTAGTTTTCAGTATCGAATTTTCTGTGATGTTCATCCTAATTTTCCCTTTGTTTAATTTCTTGCCATTGTTCCTACTTATATCTATATTCTCACTTCTTTCTTTATTTTTTTAAATTCATTTTAACCCCACTCTGCCCATGCTCTTTCCCAAACATGCCAGTAAAAGCTTTGGCATCATTTGTCTCACAAGCCCTTTTGGGATTCAGAATGCCTGTGAGGTTGCTCACAAAGGAAGCCCTGTGGTACCTAAGGATGAGGTGATTTGCCCCAGCTGTCTGGATGAGTTAGATCCCTGGCACCCATCTGCGCCTGAGGAGGGATTAGACTTTGAAGGGCCAAGCTGAAGTATTGAGGGATGAATTATCCCTTGGAGCTAACCAAAAGGAGAAATTATCCCCTAAGAGATGCTTGAGTCTATCCAACCCATCTTGCCTCTGTTCACACCAAAGATGACAATGCTGTTATCTGCTGCTTATAATTCAGAGGTTATGCAGACCAGATGGAAAACAGAATTAAGAATCCTGTCAAAAGTCCTTGAATTATTTGTCAGTTTCTGTTAATATTTCCTGTCTAGAACATCAATCCCTGTTGTGGGCTGCTCCTTCTTTAGGTCACAGATTGCAGGAATGGCTCAAAAACCTGAAAAAACTAATGTTCAATGCACTGGACTTTTAACAGGCAACATTAGTCTGGATGGCTGGATGAGGACCTTCCTGGAAACCAAGGTCATGAGACATTGACCTTTCTGTAAGGGTCTCATGGTGCTGGATCAGAGAGATGCAGAAAAATATTTCCATGATAAACCTTTACAACTGGTCTTTAGTACAGCAGTATGATTTAGTTTGGAAAGGATCACTGTAAATTCCATGTTCTCATCTACGTGCTCAAATCAAGGCCAGCTTAGAGCACTTTCCTCAAGGCTCTGTCCTTCTCAGTTTTGACTGCCTACAAAGATGAGGCTCTTGCAGCCTCTCCGGGGAACCACTTACAGTGTTTCGCCATCTCATGGTAAAAGAATTAATGTATAATCAGAATTTTCTTTGCTACAACTTGTGCCTTTGCATATCTTTGTTGTTGTTTGTGTTCTTCTATTTATCCAGGTCTCATTAAAAAAGCCCTTTTGTGGTATGACTTAAGGGGATTTTTATGCTCACTACATTGCTTTGTTAGGAGAGTGTAGTCTTAGTGTCATGGTTTAGCCCCAGCAGCAAACAAATACCATGCAGTCACTCCCCCACCAGTGGGATCAGAGAGAGAACTGAAAGCGTAAAAGCTGGAAAAACTCATGGGTTGAGACAAAGACAGTTTAATAGGAAAAGCAAAGTCTGTGCAAGCAAGCAAAATAAAAAAAGGAATTAATTCCCCACTTCCCATGGACAAGCAGGGCCCATCCATCCATCCCCAGAAGAGTAGGGCCCCATCATATGTAATGGTGATGTGGGAAGACAAACATCATCACTATAAATGTCCCCCCATTCCTCTTTCTTCCCCCACTTCATATGCTGAGCATGATGTCATGGTGTGGAATATCCCCTTGGCCAGCTGGGGACAGCTGTCCTGGCTGTGTCTCACCTCACCCACAGTCTCCTGCACCAGCGTGGCAGTACAAAAAGCAGAAAATGCCTTGGTTCTGTGTATTCCCTGCTCAGCAATGAGAAAAGAACATCTCTGTATTAACAACCCTGTGTTCAGCACAAATCCAAAGCACAGCCCCATACCAGCACACTTAGGTCAGTGGCAATAGTGTCGTAACCTTTTATGCAAGTGGAAATTTGGGAACCCTGGTGCTGAAGTTTCGAAGTCCTTATCACCCTGTTTCCCTCTGTAGAAGCTGTCAGAGTGCTCTTCCAGTGCTGACTTGGCACACTCACATACACCCTCCCACCCTCAACTTTGATTGCATTATTATATAAATGCTTCAGGCACTGGGGCTTCTCCCTGTGTGTATTGAAAATAGCAGTGCTGGTCTTGTTTGTCACTGACCAAGGACCCAGGAAAGTACAAGGAGAAAAAAAAAACAGCAAGGAGAAGGTGCAGAAATGCCTCTAGTTTGAAGGTGAATCTCCATGTGCAGCTTACTGGCAGCACAGTGATCCTTGCCATTGTCCACAGCCCCTTGAAGGCCCATCAATCTGAAAACAGGGTGTCCTACTTTCACTGACCTTTCTCGTGTATCGTGTGACCTGCACATACTGCCTATGTCTGCGTTGCTTCAAAGAGCTGCTGGACTGCAGCTCTCCTTCTGGTGCCTCAGAGCACCAAGTTCATTATAAGCCTGAGCAGCAATTCCTGGTTCCAGGAGCTAGTTACAGAAATACCTTTCTTATTGGCAAAAGTGACACATATTCATAATTGAAAAGCAGAAACAGTTAGAATATTGTCTTGTGTCTCTGCTACTACAGTATCATTCATAAATAACAGTAATAGGGACTGGGCTGGAGGATGGAAGGTGAGCAGGAGTCTTTTGGAACTAGCTCTAATAAGGATAAAAATGAAATGTTGTGGTGTTGTATAATGTTATAATTGGCCAGTGCAATTACATTTTGTTTACCTTATGGTAATGGAATTTATTTTCACAGGTACACTTTGAGAATCATAAATGTTAAATGCACTGCAGAAGAGACCCTGACTGCACTGATGTAGTTCCCTTGGACCTCTGTGGGCTCGGGAAGAACAGGATTACATGTAAACGACTCTTGACAGGTTGTGTGGCATTGATTTGCAAAAAGGGCTGTTCTTTCATTTTCTGAGTATAATTACAGAATCTCACTGTTTTCTTTCTCTGTTATTGATGGCTGAAGGGTTTTCATAGCCATGAATTTCATCTCAGGAGAGCTGTGATCTCTACCTTTCTAAATTGTGGTGACGTGTTGCCATTGTCATTTGTACTAACGGCTTATACAGGTGGCAAGGAATCACTGCATGAATAAGAAAAGAAATACATCTTCATTTCATTAATGAAAGCAGAAAAGGAGCTCATCTGGCTCCAGATTTATAGCTCTGAAGACTGAGGAACTTCAGGGTTGTTTAATTCAAATGGTAGAAATTAAATTTACTTTAAACTGTCCTGGCAAACATATTCCCTACAGGAAGGCTCATGTTAGTCTGTTGGTCATTAGCACCAACTAATACTAGTACCAGTACTAGTAATGTGGACAATTATCTCCAGCACTTGGAGGTGTCTTTGATCTGGAAAGGCTGAGTCAAAATTTGGAGGGGGTTAAGAACTGAGATGTGAATGTAAATTTTTTATTACATGCTCTCTGCAGTTTGAAAAGAATGTGGATTTTTGTGGATGAGACAGAACAAATTTTTAGTTTGGGATTTTCAAAAATTTTCAAATAAATGCTTTGGGGTTTTTTTTGGCATCATCTGAACATGAATAACTCAGGTACTTCTGTTTTCCTTGGGCTGCTTCAGCCCAAAGACTTACCAGACTTTGGGGAGGCTGATGGACTTCACACCCAAACTCCTTTCCCCACCAGGCACTGACAGGGGCTGACAAGGAAAAGGTGACATGGGTGCTCCAGGTTCTTGTTGCAACATCCTTCTGCAAGGCGAGAGGAAAGGCTCTTTGACTGATAAAATCTGCATCCCCTTTGGTAGGCGAGCACAGTAAATGTGGTAAGATAAATAAAAATAAATCAATGTACGTCAAGTCAGCACCTTGCCACTGCTGGCCAAGCCCTCCTGCAGAGCTGCAGGAGCCCTTCTCCTGCTGGTTTGTCTTGTTTGCACACAGGTCACCTCACACTGTGATGTGGTACAAAGTCATCTGCATGCCTGGGGCTGCAGTCGGCAAATCCAGCCTGGAGCTGGCTGAAGGCCAACGTGGGACTGGGCTTTGCTTGGTTACATTTCAGGAGATGCTCGTGCTGATTCTGGGCTGACAAAAATTGCACAATCCCCTGTGCATCTCTTCCCTTCTGATCCCTTGTGAGCTGAGCAAGTGGTTCCCAGACAGGCTTCAGAGTGAGAAAAAAATAGCAATACGTTTTGAAGAGCTCTTAAAGAGTTTTATTTTTTACATTGCTTGCAAGCTACTGCTGTGCTTATTTGCCTATCAATTCATTTTCTCTTTGCTGGTACATTTAGTCTATATTTAGCACATTTTAAGAGGACAACTAGATTGTACAGACAGAAAATCACACAGTAGGGTCTTATTTACTATACTCTAATAACTGTGTTCATAAATCCAACCTCTCTCTGGAAAACTCATATACCTGTCTTTTCTTTCTCCCCTTTGATTCCTGTCCTTGCCTCCCTCTCTGTTGACAGCAGGCAGTAGGAGTTACACTCAGTACCTCTGAATATTATGGTCCATTTACTTAAATGTGGATGCTGATATTAAATTTAAAGCATCCAAGTTTGACTCTTTTGTCTTACTTACATTTTTGTGGTGGTCTATTGTTTATACATTTACAGTGAAAGACATTTCCGTGATATTAAGATTTATGCCAGGCAGGAAAGCTGAGAGTGGATGTTTATCTGAAATGCAGTTTCCTTGGTTATCTGGGTTTTGAAGGGGTCTTTATATGTTAAAATGCACTTAGACCAGCAGGTGATGACGTATTGAAAGACTTTGCTGAAAAAATATTTTGACGGATGTTTTTAAGGACATACACCTAATTTTAACTTTTATAATTAATAGTACTGCAGTTTTATAAAAATTGTAATAAAATTACATTGTATAATTAGAAATTAAATGCTACAATATAACAGTAAGCAATTTATTCAAATATTTATTAGATGCATTTTCAAAAAAAAGTCACTACACAGATCGCATGACATAAAGTAAAATTAAGAATTATGAAAATCAAACATTTTTGTTGGACTCAAACTTCTTGTAGCTAGAGTAAAGGTGAGGCAGAGGGAACTTATAGAATGGTTTGAGTTGCATTCCACAGAATGGATTGAGTTAAAGTTCATCCAGTTCCAACTTCCCTGCTACGGGCAGGGACACCTTCCACTAGACCAGGTAGCTCAGAGCCCCATCCAACCTGGCCTTGAACATTTCCAGGGATGGGGCAGCCACAGCTTCCTTGGGCGATGTGTTCCAGTGTCTCATCACCCTCAGTGTAAAGAATTTCTCCCAAATATCCAATTTAAACCTATCCTTAGTCAGTTTAAAGCCATTTATGCCTTGTCTTGTCACTACAGGCCCTTGCAAAAAGTCCCTCTCCAGCTCCCTTATAGCCCCTTTAGTACTAAAAGCTGTTACAAGGTCTCATGGAGCCTTCTCCTCTCCAGGCTGATCAACCCAACTCTCCCAGTACTTCCTCACAGAAGAGGTTCTACAGCCCTGTTGAGCATCTTAGTGGCCTCTTGTAGACTCATTCAGTTCCAGATGTGCTAGACTGAAAGAACCTGAAACCAGGATTTCATCATAAAGTTCTGTAACTGGTATTGAGCGAGAAGTCCTATGCTACTTTGTAGGTAGGCTGTGAAGCGCTAGACCCACAGCTGCTCCAGAAACTTTCTATAATTTCTCTTGTATATTCAGGAAAAAGCTTGGACATGGAATGGTACAGTTATTCATGGTAAATGTTGAATATTGCCTTATTTCTCAAGATTTTTTGTGAAAATGTTTCTACGTATTGAAGATCAAACAGCCATGGCTCTGCTTTCTACTTGAGTAGCTCTATCTTTGTTATCCTGTCCATAACAAAAATGGGTAAAACAGAGTATATTAGCCTGATGGTGTGGAGGGAAGCTGGTGAAGGAGCTGGGAACTGCTGTGTACCATCCTTTGAGAAAGCCAAAGCCAAAGTGTTTGTCTTTGCCATGGAGTACTAAATGTGTAGCTGCTTTGGGGTAACTATTACATGTGAGATACAGCTATTCCTGAGACTCAAGAGGGATAAGGTACCTAAACCCATTAAACTAATTTGAAAACACCAGTCTAAAAAATTGCATATTTTTTTACTATTAGCACTAGTGTAGAGAAGTATTTCTCCTAGGTTTTTCCTGGAATAGCAATGGTTGTTATGCAGCTCTCAATGTTTACATGCTGAAGGGCGGAAAAAAACATTTAAAACTCTTTTATTAATATTCTGTGTATGCAAATGTGCTCACTGCCATGTGAATGTTTTGATCATTCTATTAACCAAACAATAAATACATAAAAAAAGAGGTGGGGAACTGAGGTTATATTTTTTTTCTTACCAAGCTCTAAGTTAATCTGTTTTGTAGGGATGCATGTGAAAAAGTAGGCATAACTTTCAGTATCTTTCAGGTTCATCACCTGCTATTTTCCTTTGGTGGTCTCAACACACTTAGGGAGATAGATGGGTATATCAGAAAATTATCCACACATAATTTGTCATATTTGGGCTCCAGTGAGTACAGACTCTATGCTTTGGAAGAGCCTGGGGTTAGCATGGTAAGGAAAAGAAATAACTCCTTACCCTGAGGGCTTAGTCCTTCCCATGCAGCACAGAGGGCAGCTGAAAGCTGCGTGGGGAAACTAAACTGCTGAAGCATTTTGTGTTTAACGTGGCATGAGAATACGGATGAGATGAGTTGCTCTTCCCCACTGCCAACCTTTGAACTTAAGATTGAAAGAAATCCTGATGGGATTATTTCAAAAAGTTCCCCTGAAGAAAGTGAAGAGGTTACAGAAACAAAATCTATTATCCATCATCCCGTCATTAACAAAGTGGAAGGACTGGCAGAAGAATTGTTGGCCTAAACTTGAAACGTCAGAAAATAGGTAAGAAAAATAGACTGGGGAAATATTCCCTGGGAAGGGGAAGGGATTGGTACTGCTAGCCCTCTTCATCTCTCATTTTTAGGAGTCTATTATGTTATTTTGTAGAGTGAAGAGTGGTTGAAATGATTAATGGAGTGCAGGGCTTGACGCGCGAGCAGGCGGCCAAACGGGTGAACGTGTGCAGCAAGCTCAGCTGCAGGGAGGGATTCCTGAGTGCTGCTGACTGGGCAGGCAGGGGTGCTGCACCCTGCAATTTAAGGAGGTGTAATTAGCTGAAACAATACAACAATTAGCCAAGAAAATCTTTCAACACAGCATTTTATTGTGCCTACCTGTGATCTCTGCCAAGAGTGACAGCTCGCTCTGTGCCACTCAGCTGCAGTGCTGGCATCCATGGCTCGCTCACTCTCTCCCAGTCCATGCCATCCCTCAGCACAGTTCAGGGCTGCTCTGCCCCCCAGCCTGGCCCTGCAGCCCCCTTTACCACATCATGGGCTGTCACCCATAAACCCCTAGAAAAGCCAGAAGATGTGTTGCATCCCATACTGTGTTTAAATGACAAGGGACCACAAGTCAAAGGGGAAAAATATCCCAGATGAAAAGGATAGTCTGGATTAGACAAAGAAGGTGCGTAATACTAATTTCAGAAAGGTCCCTGCAGGTATGAGGGCTCTGCTGACACAACCCCTGGAGGAACCAGCTGGGGTAGAAGGACTCCTCCTTCATGACCATCCCCTCCTACCTGCCAAGCCAGACCAGCTGCCAATTCAGCTGCAGACTCGGAGCAGGAATTGAGAGCAGCAGATGTTGCAGCCTGCTGAAAGCTTGCTGGTGTTGAACTCCTAGAGAAGAGCTCTTGTGGAGACAGCCACTGGCTGACTGCAGGATTGCAGCACACCATAATTTTGGATGATTTCAGTGTTCTACTGTGAAACTTCCTCATGGAGGAAAATGTATCAGGATCTTCCTAGCACTCTGTAAAACCACTCAATCAATGTTGGTCCTGCCTCTTCACTACCTTGCTGGAGTCTTGTTGAAGTGCTGCAGTGTTGTCGGTAGTGGCTTTGTCCTGTGACATTTTGGAAAAGTGATGGGACCTTTTGTATGTGTAGTTAGATTTGAGTCTATTTGAACCCTAAGCAAAGGAGAGAGGAAATGATATTGTATGAGCATGTTCTATCCAGGGAGAGTGGAGGGAATATATTTTTTTAAAAAAGGAAAGACAACATTATCTGGCTTTTTTACTTTTATCCTGACACAATCATGTGCCATAAGCCCTTAGATATGAAATAAAACACGCGCGGTTTACTCTTGCTTTAGGCCCACATTCTGTCCAAATAAATCTCACAGAACGTGAAACCACAAAAACTGCTTCACTGTGTCAGACCAGAGGCTCAGCTGCTCCAGCACTACCCTTTAACAATGCCCTATTACAGCTTATAGAAAGGTTTCTTATCCACACAGTGGGTTTCAACAATGGCATAATGCTGTTTTCCATTTTACCCTCTGCCTTATGCTGCTAATTTTTAATAGTCTGTTTGTCATTCTGGCCACTGCTGAAGATTGAGGTAAAGTTTTTCAGAAAACAATCTAGTGTAAGGCACTGCTGGTTATGTAAAGTTGCTCCTCACTGTGTTCATTGCTTGGCACTTGTTAACTCTTAATTTTGTCTGTGCTCCCTGTGGCTGGCTTTGGTTGATTGCAGGTTCTGTGAGATGGGCACCAAGCAGGGTGCTGGACCTGCCTGTGATGCTGCGTGATGGCAACTAAATTATTTGGTTTTTTCTTTTTCTCTATTTGCTGATGAGACTAATGAACTTCATAGAAACATGATAAAATAATGTATTAGTATCATTGTAAATCTGTTTTATTCTTCTTTCTAAAAGCTGTGATGTTCATCTCCAAGGTAAATGAGTATGGTATTTTATCCTGCATAGCAGAAGACATGATAGAGATTGTGACTGTTGTGTAATATTAATATAAATAGGGTCAGCTGTACGTAGTTTGTCTAGTGCTCCTGTTTTACTTCTCTGTCTTTTTTATTTTACCTCCTTAGACCTCATAGTTATTCAGTGATTTTTTTTTATTAAATTATTTATTGTAGCCAGATGATTGATGTTGTTTCACATTGGTTCTTTGCAGCTTCCCAATTCTTTAGTTGTCAAAATGACAAGCACTCAGTGATTAATTAAAACCTTGATTTTGCTCTGTTATTGTTCATCTTCAGTCAAATACAAATTCTTATGTATTCCAGAAAATAATAAATATTCCCCAAATGCAAGCTTCTAAACTTTAGATCAAGGAAAACCTTCATTTATTTTTCGTTATTAATTTTTTATTATATTTAATTTTTTATATATGCACACATGTATATATAAAAAAATTTTCTTGTGAAAAAATGGTAAGTTGAAATCTTTATATAAGAAACCTGCCTGATGTTGGATGGTAACCTCTGTAAACCTCCTCATAAAGCTCTCTTTTTTCTGAGAAAGGTGAGACAAATTAAGAGTGGGTCCTTGTCAGGACTGACAAACCCCCTCACTCTAACTGGCATTAATTATAGTGGGTTTTTTTTCATGTTGTGGATATATAGGATGCATTTCTCTCAGCTATATTGAAGTGTTTGCTGTTGGAAGATACCTATGAATTATTTACCTTAAGATTGAAAGAAGTAAGCACTCTCAAAGATGCAATTTGCCTCCTATTGAAGGAGACATCTAGCATGGGGTGCTGAAGTGCATCCTATTGCCTGGCAAGAATGAGACAAGCCTTGGCATTGGGTCAGATAGTTCCCTTTCAGAGGTACTGGCACTTGGGCTAAGGTGACTGATCCATTTTGTGCAGCTGGACACAGAGAGGGCAGTGTCTCCCAGCTCCTGCACTGGGCCTGGGAAAGGCTTCTCCTGTCCTATCCTGGGATATGCAAAAGCTTTGTGGCAGTGAGAGCTGCTGGGAATGGCAGAACAGATTCCTTTGAATGAAGGCAAGCCGTTCAATGTGCAGAAATGTACCTGCTCAAGCTGGTCCAGCCTTTGCAGTGTTGGGTGGGACCCTGCACAGAGCTTTCTGTGGGTGCTGGAGGGAAAATATTGCAATGGCAAAGCGACCACAGGCAGTGAGTGTTCTCCACGGGTGGGCTACTGGACCAGCATGCCAATCAGCCTTTGCCCCTGGAGCAGCCACTCGTAATTCCTCTCGGGAAGAGCTGATGGGTTGGCTGGAAATGCTTTAAGGTACGTTTGGCTTTCTGGAATTGCTTTCACAGACCAATTTCTTTTTCATGGGGTCTCATGTGAGAATAAACTCATTAGCTTTCTGGTATGATTCTCTGAATGGCTGACTCATGAATTCTTCTAAAGTTTCAAATTTTCATGTACGTAGCACATCAGATTTTGCTGGCAAACTGAATTTAGCCTTCTTTTCAGTCTTTGTTTAGGTTTTTTATCTAATTTATGCTGGTGCTTCTCATTTCTTGCTTCCTCTGCTTAATGTTCCCAAAGATGTGATTGACTGCACCTGAAGTTACTGCTTCTTGGCCTGCTAGAAAAAGAAATGAATTGGCCCCAGTAAATTACTAAGCTAAAATTCATATGATAATACTTTTGCTGATTGGTTATAGTCTTCCATTATGAAAAACTCAATAAAATCTTAATTAGAAAAAAAAAAACAGATAAGGAAAAAGCAAGTAAAACAATTTTAAAACATCCTGAAGTTCCCTACTCTTTATCAGTTCCTTTGATAGTATTGAGTAGATACTTACCCTGCTTTGGAACTCTACAAATGTCGTTGCTGAGCTACTGATTCTGATGAAGGGACGAGGATCAGATGAGGAAAATTCAAGGTATGAAAGAGTGTGTCCACTGCCAAAGTGAATACCTGTGCATATTCCATAAAAGATTTCTGCATATGTGATTTTTAAATTTTTGCCAGCCACTCTGATGTCTTCCTGATGTGTTGTTATACATGGAATGACCTTTTCATGTAGTTTCAGTTGTAGAGTGTAAAGAAACCTCCCTATCATTCTGCATCATGAATGTGCACAACAGAAAGGGATGAAGAGATTTCTTCCTGTTATAAAACCTGTTTGATTGTATTGAACCCAAAAGAATGAGAGACAGCAAGAAAGCAAATTCAGCAAGTTCCTCCCACCTCCTTTTTTGCCAGAAAAACTAATTGCATGTTTCCTATGAAGCAAAGCACAATAGGGTTTTATGGTACATTTCTTGTGGTTTTGTTACACTGCCACGGAAAATACAGAATTTTCTGCAGGTGTGTACACGTGGTGTTAAGCATTTCTTCACAGAAATTTGAACAAATGCTCAAGGCTCAGATAAAGAAGCGGTTTAGATGTCATGAGACTCAGAGCGGCAATTGACTAGGGGCAAGACTTTACTAGAGACCAGGTTAGGGGCCATTTTCTGTCCATGATGACATGGAACAGATTATTTTGCTTAGGTAAACCCAGGTGAAAACTCATGTTACTTTCCAGTCCATATAACAATATTTCTACTTTCAAACTACTTTTTGGGACCATCTTTGGGCTGAGAGAACTCATGGGTGATGGCCAGGCATTGTCAGGGGAATAATGACAAAGGCAAAGGGCAATGTCAAGGACAGCACTGATGCTTGACATGTCTGGTTGATCACATGATGGTGCTTGAACCTGTTCACTCAGTTTTCCTTATTTTTTCTTTTATTTCTATCTTCTCTTTCCTCCTGTAAGGCAGACACTGTGTCATATGAATTCAATGGGAAAAAGCTAGGAAAGCAAGGTAGGGACACCTAAGCCAAACAATGAAATCCAGCAAAAGGGGTGGCATCCCCCAAGGGTCAATATTATGTCCTGAAATGTTTAACTAATTCCTCGATGACTTGGATGAGGGGGTAGAGACCCTTCACAGGAGGTTTGCTGATGATATAAAACTGGGAGGAGTGGCTGCCATGCAGCCATTCAGTAGGATCTCTGAACTCCTTTAATTGCGCAAAACCTCTGCCCAGCCATGGAATTCAAAGTTAGAAAGAAGTGCTTTTTGTAAATACTCCAGGCCACTCAATAAGTTATTAAACAAGAAAGTGTTTTAATTGTTTTCTGAATTTAGGAACCTGAGTTCTAGAATTAATATGTTTTGATTTAAAGTGTTTCAATATAATTATTTATTTAATGATGCATCCATGTACGTTAATTCCTTAAATTTTTTTGCTCAGTTATCGTTTAACATTTTTCTCAGATGTGTGTCAAGCCATTCTTTACAAAATCTACAGTTTGTTTGTCTGCTTTCCACAGGACTTCATTCATAGTCATAGAATTTCAATTTGACTTTAGGCTGCCCTTGACAGTGACATTAGTGAGTCCTTTGTCTCAGTGAGTAGTGATGTAAAGGATTTAAACTCACTCCATTCGCTGTCTTTATGAAAATTTGAAGCTGGATGTAGCTAAAAAACACTTTTGTGCCTTCCCACCTGCTGATGTGCCTTTTTGCAACAAATGAGGTTGCCTTGTCTTTTAAAACATTTGTGTTTTACCTTTATTAAAGATAATGTGAATTTTCCCCATATGCCCATGGAGTATATCTGTCAAACTTGAATGCAAAGAACATGCAATTCTTCCCTGTAGGTGGGATCAGAATATCGTCACTGTACTTTCAATAACATGTTACAAAATATTTAGATCAAAATAGTTAAATCCTATCAGATTTAGCATGAGGTGTAGAGGTATTGTTTGTCTTTTCCACAATCAGTACGGCTGAGGTCTTAAAAAAAAAGTTACATTCAAAAAATTATCATCCTTATGCACAAACAAAATTTGCATTAAATTTTCTAAGTCTAATAGTCTCAATGTTTGAGACATTTGATTTTTGAAAAGTGTTTTAGCTTTAAATGGATCATTTTATATGTAATGTTTGGATAACACTGAGAAACATTGTTGCATGGAAACTGAACAAACTTTTTATCAAAAAAATTTGAGTACCAAACCTTCAACACTGCTTAATTTTTCCATCTGAGCTAAAAGGTTAGCTAAGCTTGTTTGTGGACATTCTGTGGTGGATGCCCCATCCCTGGAAGTGTTCAAGCCCAAGCTGGATGGGGCTCTGTGCAACCTGATCTGGTGGAAGTTGTCCCTATCCATGGCAGAGGAGCTGGAACTGGATAAGCTTTAGGGTCCTTTCCAAACCAAACCACTCTGTGATTCTATGATTCTGAGTGGAAGCAAAAAAGCAGAGAAAATATGACTGCCACATCTTGAAATATCTTCTGTGAGTTGAAGATCATTGCTGTTCCTTGCAAACTGAAAGAGCTGAGGCAGATTTCCTGTGTGCTGACTTCAGAAGTTTTGTGGGGAGCTTAGTTTGGCCATCCCTTGCCTCTCTCAGGAGAGGGCTGCAAGGACTGAATAATGAATTTTCTGTGCTGCAAGTTATGAAGGCAATGGTGTTCAAACTGTTATTACAATTAACATCAATGACAAAAAGGAAGAAGAAAGAAAGACTTGCTTGGAGTACACTTAGAAATTTCTGATTCTCTGATCTTGATGAAATCCTGCTCAGGTTTGTGAAAACCCTAGCTGAAGCAATCTCAGCAGTCTTTCAGTATGTTTTGAGAATGTGTGATGGTGGATCAAGTCTTGGAAGACTAGAAAAGGGCAAACATAAGATAAATTAAAAAAAAGTCAGAAGGGAAGGTGATAGAATGATGGGCCAGATCTTTTTGTTGGAACATGCTAGATAAGGAAATCCAACAGTACTTTTGTAGGGCACCTAAAAGAACACCAGACGAGTAAGTAGTAAATTTGTTGGCAGAATGCAGTGAGTGTTAAATCATTTGTCAGGATTTAATCATATCAGATCAATCCAAAATCTTTTTATGCGAAGTAACATGCCTTAAGGGTATAGACATGGTATAGCTAGGCTTTGTTCAGGGTCTCACATAACACAGGCAAGTTGGGGTTACTGTAGGGTGGGGACAAAGGTGTCTGGGGATGCTGCATTCAGAGCACTTGCCAGGGCTTCTCTGTCAAACTGCTATGATGAATTGAGGATCTAGGCTAGGCTTAGTACGTTCAATGTTTTTATTATAGTCCAATGCCAGATCTCCAGAATATGCTTATTGAACCTGCAAGTGAAATGTATCTGAAAGAGGCAGCAAACAGATTGAAAGATAAGAATTAATTCAGAATTATCGCAACAATTAAAAGAAATAGTATTGAAAACAACACAGAATTTAATTAAAACAAAAGTATGGTTCTGCACTTAGGTGGGGATAAACAGCTGAGAAAATACAATAGGAAAAACAGAGATAAGAGAGGTAACAGTCTTGCAAAGAAGTATTTGGACACTACAGTGGGTCACAAAATGAATGTAGGTTAAGATTATTAAGCTATGCCCTGCAAGGTTTGGATAGCTGACAGTAGGGGTGCGACAAGAGTGACTTTTGTGAGAAGCTGTCAGAAGGTAGCACCTCTGGGATAATGTATTTTAGAAGGGTGAAAAAACCTGTGCAACTACAGCTGGAGAGAGGATTGAGAACACGAGAGCAGGAGCTCTGCAGGCACCCAGGTCAGTAAAGGAGAGGCAGGGGTGCTCCAGGTGCTGCCCTGCAGCTGCTGGGGCAGCCCATGATGGGGCAGCTGTGCCCCTGCAGCCCACGGGGGAGCAGAGATGCACCTGCAGCCCAAAGGTGGCTGTGACCCTCTGGGAAGNTCCTATCAGATTTAGCATGAGGTGTAGAGGTATTGTTTGTCTTTTCCACAATCAGTACGGCTGAGGTCTTAAAAAAAAAGTTACATTCAAAAAATTATCATCCTTATGCACAAACAAAATTTGCATTAAATTTTCTAAGTCTAATAGTCTCAATGTTTGAGACATTTGATTTTTGAAAAGTGTTTTAGCTTTAAATGGATCATTTTATATGTAATGTTTGGATAACACTGAGAAACATTGTTGCATGGAAACTGAACAAACTTTTTATCAAAAAAATTTGAGTACCAAACCTTCAACACTGCTTAATTTTTCCATCTGAGCTAAAAGGTTAGCTAAGCTTGTTTGTGGACATTCTGTGGTGGATGCCCCATCCCTGGAAGTGTTCAAGCCCAAGCTGGATGGGGCTCTGTGCAACCTGATCTGGTGGAAGTTGTCCCTATCCATGGCAGAGGAGCTGGAACTGGATAAGCTTTAGGGTCCTTTCCAAACCAAACCACTCTGTGATTCTATGATTCTGAGTGGAAGCAAAAAAGCAGAGAAAATATGACTGCCACATCTTGAAATATCTTCTGTGAGTTGAAGATCATTGCTGTTCCTTGCAAACTGAAAGAGCTGAGGCAGATTTCCTGTGTGCTGACTTCAGAAGTTTTGTGGGGAGCTTAGTTTGGCCATCCCTTGCCTCTCTCAGGAGAGGGCTGCAAGGACTGAATAATGAATTTTCTGTGCTGCAAGTTATGAAGGCAATGGTGTTCAAACTGTTATTACAATTAACATCAATGACAAAAAGGAAGAAGAAAGAAAGACTTGCTTGGAGTACACTTAGAAATTTCTGATTCTCTGATCTTGATGAAATCCTGCTCAGGTTTGTGAAAACCCTAGCTGAAGCAATCTCAGCAGTCTTTCAGTATGTTTTGAGAATGTGTGATGGTGGATCAAGTCTTGGAAGACTAGAAAAGGGCAAACATAAGATAAATTAAAAAAAAGTCAGAAGGGAAGGTGATAGAATGATGGGCCAGATCTTTTTGTTGGAACATGCTAGATAAGGAAATCCAACAGTACTTTTGTAGGGCACCTAAAAGAACACCAGACGAGTAAGTAGTAAATTTGTTGGCAGAATGCAGTGAGTGTTAAATCATTTGTCAGGATTTAATCATATCAGATCAATCCAAAATCTTTTTATGCGAAGTAACATGCCTTAAGGGTATAGACATGGTATAGCTAGGCTTTGTTCAGGGTCTCACATAACACAGGCAAGTTGGGGTTACTGTAGGGTGGGGACAAAGGTGTCTGGGGATGCTGCATTCAGAGCACTTGCCAGGGCTTCTCTGTCAAACTGCTATGATGAATTGAGGATCTAGGCTAGGCTTAGTACGTTCAATGTTTTTATTATAGTCCAATGCCAGATCTCCAGAATATGCTTATTGAACCTGCAAGTGAAATGTATCTGAAAGAGGCAGCAAACAGATTGAAAGATAAGAATTAATTCAGAATTATCGCAACAATTAAAAGAAATAGTATTGAAAACAACACAGAATTTAATTAAAACAAAAGTATGGTTCTGCACTTAGGTGGGGATAAACAGCTGAGAAAATACAATAGGAAAAACAGAGATAAGAGAGGTAACAGTCTTGCAAAGAAGTATTTGGACACTACAGTGGGTCACAAAATGAATGTAGGTTAAGATTATTAAGCTATGCCCTGCAAGGTTTGGATAGCTGACAGTAGGGGTGCGACAAGAGTGACTTTTGTGAGAAGCTGTCAGAAGGTAGCACCTCTGGGATAATGTATTTTAGAAGGGTGAAAAAACCTGTGCAACTACAGCTGGAGAGAGGATTGAGAACACGAGAGCAGGAGCTCTGCAGGCACCCAGGTCAGTAAAGGAGAGGCAGGGGTGCTCCAGGTGCTGCCCTGCAGCTGCTGGGGCAGCCCATGATGGGGCAGCTGTGCCCCTGCAGCCCACGGGGGAGCAGAGATGCACCTGCAGCCCAAAGGTGGCTGTGACCCTCTGGGAAGCCCATGCTGGAAAAGGCTCCTGGCAGGACTTGTCGCTCCATGGAGAAAGGAGCTCGTGCTGCAGCTGACCTGCTGGCAGGACTTGTGGTCCTCTGGGGTACCCATGCTGGAGCAGCCTGTTCCTGGAGGAATTGCAGCCTGTGGAGGGAGCCATGCCAGAGCGGTTTGTGCAGAGCTGTAGCCATGGAGAGGACTCAGCTGGAGGAGTTCATACAGGACTGACTTCCTTGGGAGGGACCCTGCACTGGAGCAGGGGCAGACTGTGAGGAGTTCTCCCCCTGAGGAGGAGGGAGCAGCAGAGACAGCGTGTGATGAACCAACCACAGCCCCCATTCCCCACCCTCCTGAGATGCTGGGAGGAAGAGGTAGAGGAATGGGGAGTGAAGTTGAGCCTGAGAAGAAGAGAGTGGTGGGAATGTGTTTTAAGATTTAGTTTTATTTCTCATTATCCTATTCTGATTTGATTGGTAATAAATTAACCTGATTTCCCCAAGTGGGCTCTGTTTTGCCCATGACAGTCACCGATGAGTGATTTCTCTCTGCCCTTATCTAAACTTATCTAAACTATGAGACTCTTACTGTGTTTTCTCTCCCCTGCCCAGCTGAGGAGGGCAATGACAGAGTGACTTTGGTGGGCACCTGGCATCCAGCCAGGGTCAGCCCACCACACTGCTGCATAGAGGTCAAACATCACACTGGGATTTACAAACAACAGCATATTCCATAAATTTTGCAACATAATCCTTCTTCACAACATTGTTATGGTTTCTTAGAAGTGAACCAGCTGGAGGGAGCACAGAGGGAGGCTATGAGGAGAGCCTGGGAACCTACAAAGGATGGGGTGTTTGGTGTCCTTAGAACACACAAGATAGAAAGGAGATGTTATATCACTGTATAAAGATAACTGTATAAAAATCACTGTATAAAGATATGTTAGATCACTGTGTAAAGATCACTGTATATCACAAAAAAAAGAAGCAAAAAGAATGGCCATGAAGAGTAAGGCAAGAAATAAATCTCAAGCTGCAGACAGAGAATTTTACTTAGAATTTAGGGGTGGTAAAGGTATTCCTTCTGTCATAGTAGGAATTGGTATGCATTTTGGTTGCTTAAGAAATTTTCACACTGCTCACCTTGTTATAGAAAGAAAAATGAACTAGATAATCAGCTTGAGTGCCTTCTAACCAGTCTATGTTTGTGCAATTTTGTTGTCTGTCTGGACCTGGTACAGGGAAAAAACTATAACAGCAAACTGTCTCCCTTTTTCCTTATCTGCACCATTCCCTCTTCCCTGCAGGTCTCTGGCAGGTCCAGAGAGCATGAGCACAGTTGCAGTTGCTGCTATATCATAGTGATGAGTAATATTTCTAAGTGATAACAGTAATTATAAATATATGTGTAACATATATATAGAAGGCACCAATCTGGGTTTGGATGTTATGCTGCTGGAGGGTCAGAAGGTTAAACAGAGGGATCTGGACTGGCTGGATTGGTAGATCAAGTCTGATGGTGTGAGGTTCAACAAAGCCAAGTTCTGGGTCCTGTACCTGGGTTACAGCAACCCCTGCAGTGCCACAGGCTGGGGGCAGAGTGGCTGGAAAGCTGTCCAGTGGAAAAGGACCTGGGGGTGCTGGGGACAGCGGCTGAACATGAACTGGAGTGTGCCCAGGTGGCCAAGAAGACCAATGGCACCAGGGTTGTGTCAGCAGTAGTGTGGTCAGTGGGACCAGGACAGTGACCATCCCCCTGTGCTGGGCACTGGTGAGCTTGCAGCTCAAAACCTGTGGTCAGTTTTGGAGCCCTCTCTGCAATAAAGGTGCTGAGATGCTGGAGTGTGTCCAGAGAAGGGCAGCAGAGCTGGTGAAGGGTCAAGAGCACAAGTCTGATGAAGAGCAACTGAGGGAATTGGGAGTGTTTAGTCTGGAGAAAAGGAGGCTCTGGGGGGACATTATCACTTTCTACAACCCCGAGAAAGGAAGTTGTAACCAGGTCAGTGTTGGTCCCTTCTCCCAGGTAACAAGCTATAGGATGAGAGGAAATAGCCTCAAGTTGTGTCAAGGGAGGTTTAGATTGGATGCTAAGAAACATTTCTTTACTGAAAGTGCTGTCAAGCGCTGGAACAGGCGGCCCAGGGAAGTGTTGGGGTCACCATCCCTGGAGGTGTTAGAGGAAGTGTCAATGTGGCACTTACAGACATGCTTCAGTGATGGGCCTGTCAGTGCTGGGTTAATGGTTGAACTTGATGATCTTCTAACCTAAGCAATTCTAAGATTCTGTATTTGTTGTTGTCAATGGTCAGTGAAGCAAATGGTTTATTCAGACACCTGTACAAATGTTTGGACTCACAAAGGTTGAACAGTTATGACTTGTACTGAAATTACTGTGAACTTCAAACTCCTGAGACTTCTGCAGTTTAGATTCTTCTGCAGAAACCTTTAATGGTCTTTAAAAGATAAATTATTTTTATTTAAGCATTGCTTATGTTCAAATCAGAGCTGACATTTTGAAAAGTCAATGTACAATGAAATGCCAGAAAAATATTTGTTAGACTTCTTGTCATTTGTGTCATGCTACCCTCCCTTTTTTTGTAAAAACAGGAAGATTTTAACCTCTTGTATGTCTGTAGTCAATGCAAGAACTCCTATTCCCTAGTGATCTTCAAAGCAAAAAGATCTGGAATAAACATGAGGGCTGTGCTATGTCATAAAGAGCCATGATTCTTCCTTTAGCACAGACTTTAAGGAAAACAAGCAAACTGCAAACAAAGACCATGACAGCCTTTCTTCCTGATGTCTGTACAGTGTATTGGTGGATCTTTCTTTTGATGCTGTGATAGTAAATAACAGATTTTGCTGTATGCTTGGAAGACTTCAAAGCCTCCTGATGCTTTCAATTTTATTAAAATGTTCCACAGCCAGGTTTGTTCAATATGTTTTTTGAATTTCCTTGGCAATATCACTCACTATCTGTGCTTTGAAATGTTAGTGGGTTTTTTTGTTTGTTCATTTGCTTGTTTGTTTTTGTTGTTGATTGCTTGTTTTCATTTGGTTATTTGACCATACTACTACCATTAACAGCCAAATAAACTATGAGAGAGAAAAAACTAAACTCTGTAAGGTGTTGCTATTGCTCTGAAATAATTACTGCAGGAGCACTGGTGGCCACAAGCATCCTTCAAAGGTGAGTAGTTGGCAGCTGGATAATAAACTCTGTTCTGAATGAGTCTCTGTTTAGATCTCTGATGGAGAGGGTGAAATGGGCTTGTTATTTCCCTTTAATGGTGTGTACCAGGGCCAGATGTAGCTGAATTCTTTGCACATAGCAGATTGCAGAGACTGCTGCCTAGCTATGGGTGGGATGTGCAGTTATGATTTGGCATTTCTTTTCCCCAGTGGATGGTGGAGTACAGTGAATATAAATGTCTATTTCGCCACGTGGAGCTACAAAGTGTTCCCAACACTGGCTGGGCAATGAGTGCAGAGATGAGAGACTCTGTGGTGGGACTGTGGCTAAAGAAGGACTATAAGGTTCCTCAGAAATCTGCTGCTGCTGTCTGCCCTTTCCTTCACTGTGGATGTCACAGTTTTCTGGGTAATTGAAGACACCATCTGACATAATTCTGAAGTATTTTCATAGTAATTGTTCCAAATGTTGGTAAGCAAGAGTGATTCTCAGAACTGTTTTAGGTACTACACCTTTTTTTTTTTGCAATTACTGCTTACTAATTCAAGCAGGCTGAGGGTTCAGAGACAGTTTTTTAAGTCCTCATGCTTTACATGGAATGTGTTTCCTTTTCCAGCTGTTGCTGAAAGCTTAAAATTATGGGAATATTTGTTTAGGGCAGGCCTAAGCCACAAAGATTTTTTGTGGGTTTGGACAAGCACTTTATCATTTTGGAAATTCTTTTAAGGATGAGCCTGAATTCCCAGGCTTATAATTATTTTTTTGATTTGGACTCATCCCTAAATTTTATACCCACTTCTATTTTTAGTCTCTCATGAAAGGACAGAATATCTAAAGAAAATAAAGGCAAGTTCAGACAAGAATAATAAAAAATAGCCACTCCTCCCTTCTTCCAAACTTCCTTTTATGAGGGGGGCATGTCTCTGAAAGTCTGCAAAGGTTTTTGTGAACAAA
Organism: Irena cyanogastra; assembly: GCA_013397155.1. Taxonomy (NCBI): domain Eukaryota; kingdom Metazoa; phylum Chordata; class Aves; order Passeriformes; family Irenidae; genus Irena; species Irena cyanogastra. The sequence goes on along the minus strand of VWZV01008034.1, from coordinate 659,492 downwards.
AGAGCTACTGGAATTCTACTTTGGCTCCAGTGTTCCACTCTTCCCACAAACCTCTTGCTATGGTGATGTCCAGGCTGTTCTTCTGCTGTGTATATCATACATAAGTTCTTCAAACAAAAGCATCTCATACAGTCCACAGATGTGTTACTGGTACATGCTTTGATGTGATTCTTCAACCTACTTGTTGTGCCTCATATATCAGGAATAAAGACATTCGTTGAAATGTAAAGGTGATTATTTCAAAATGGGTAAAAAAAAAGGGAAGGGACAAGCAACTCAGCATTTGATGGTAGAACTCCTAGGATTTTAAGAGATAGATAACAAGGACATCTAGAATACAAGCTCTTACTCCCAACATTTCTGGAATGAAAACCAAGATCATGCTTAAACACTTAAGGCTGACTCTAACTCCAAGGGATTAGGCTGATATCTTTATGGAAGCAGACTATTTTTATCTTTTCTTAAAGCCTTGTCTGAAGCATCTTGTGATGGTAATGAGTAGGGATAAGATATTGTAATAGATCAACATGAGCTGAGGCGACTTTTACTGGGCTATGCAGTCCCTCCTATCCCTACGGCTGACCAGAGAAAAAGAAAACTGAAAGGAGCCCTTGGGTACCTCTACTATCACTTGTAGAGTTTTGCTACAAAATGTCTTCCCAGTGAAGAACAAAATATTCTGTTTTTCTCTCTCTTTTCTGACAATTGCATCTTCTATCTAGAAATTATCTCTAAAATATCCCAAAGTCTTGGTATTCAACATGGTGATGACCAGTAAGCATTGTTTTACAAGTGCAGAAGAATGATTTGGAATGAAATGGACTTTTCCAGACGCTATATTTTATATCTAACAGGTGATGTGAGCACTGATTGCTGCTGCTGACAGTGATGTGAAAGCATGGAAGATGTAGAGCCGCCCCCTGTCTGCTGCTGGGAAAGTACTGGGAGCAGAACCTGGTCCTTGGAGAGCCAGGGCAAAGAAACGAGAAGGTTCTGATCCCCAAACTTCTTGACTGTCTTGTACATTTTAAAAAGTTCACAGTGAGGAGTCTAAGGGAGAAGAACCTATGGACTCACAGGGTCAAAAGCACCAACCAGAGTGGGCACAGAAAACTAGCAGGGCAAGTCCCTGTTTTGTGCAAGCCCTTGCCCCATCTCCTCAGAGGTTTTTCTGTCTACTTACATGAGTATCTGGTTATCAGCAAAAGCCTTGCCCTGTCCTCCTCATGGGCTGCTCACCAGAGGTGGGAGCTGCACATACGTATTCTGGTCCTTCCCCCACAAATACTCCTCATTAAATGTGACAGGCTTCTGAAGAAGTATTGTTACTTGTAAATAAAATATGGTTGCTAAGAGACACTATGATTAACATGCTGACAACACAACCTTCTTTGATTGTTTGGGCACCAATTGTCTGCTTCTGTAATCAGTGAGGAAATAATTTTTTGGAGGAGATTTGTCAGGCTGAGAAAACTAGGGTTTTTTTACTTTCTTTTAAAATTAAATTAGAGTCTAGTGTTTCCATGCAAAGAAAGGGTCTCCAAGCCATAACTCTTCTATATTTTTTTTTGGCACATCATGAGTTTTGTGTTTCTGTTTATGTTAATTTTTCAGCTAGGAAAATAAGGTTAGCGTTGATAATGTATCTGTCAAAATATTCAAATAAAGAAAACTGGAAGCTCAGGCTCATTAAATTTTCATGTATAAATTCTATATATTAATTTTCTTTTTGCTGGTTCTAGTCTCATTTTGAATTTCTCCTACTCTCAAATTCTTCCAGTTTTTTGGGACTTTTGAAGTTAACTTTTTTGATCTACGTCTAGAAACCACCCATACCATTATTCCTGTACAGAGCAAGGGATTTGAGTTTTCTTTTCCATTAGAGGGAGACAGAAAATGGTGGTGATCCTTCTTTTTCCAGTAGATTGCCTCTGGGGCTAATGGGTGAGGCATGGTGAAAGGAGATGAGCACGCAGAACTCATCCTTCTCAGGCTGAAAATTACCCTTCTCACCTCCTGTAACTGGATGTGTAACTGCACTTGCATATGTTGTAGCAGATGGTGTTTCACTGAAGAATGGCTGAAAACGGCACCTTCCTACCAATGTTTCTGCCTGCTGTGTGTATTTAGAGTCATGTCTTCTTACTACAGTGTTTAAAAAGAAGTTGGATTGCCTATTAGCCTTGCAGAGCCAACTGAGAGGTGATGGGTGGCATCTCTTTTCTGCTAATGTTAATGGTATTCCAAGCACAAAGCACCTGTGCTAGCACATGGAAAACAATGGTTCTGCACAGGTACCTGTGTAGGCACAGCCTGCAGGCAGTGAAGATGCCTGCTGGAGCCCAGTTCAGCGTGGATGCCCTCTGTGGTTGTGACAGATACAAAGATAAAAATCCCTCTTCTGAGACTCTACATTAAATGTTCATTTCCAGAATTTCAGAAAAATAAACTTACTGTACTTTTATTTCTATTTGGGGTTGGACTAAACCATAAGTTTTGAACACAGCACCTGTGTGTTCACTGTTCTTGTGTAATAAACATGGAAGATTATGCCACAAGTGAGAGAAGGGTGCCTTAGAGTAGCTATACCTGTTAAAAATAAACTTAAATGCATAGATGTTTACCTACTGACTGAAAGGCACTATGACTTTCAGAAGGAGCTGAATGCCCTGGAAGATAAGTAGAAGAGTAAAGAAAATAGGTGATTGGTAGTCTGTCAAGCCGTACAAAGAAAGGTAATGGTTTTGCTGTTAAACACACAGACACAAAATCAAATTTCCCCTTCCACCAAGTGCAAACAGATTACATCTAACCAGTGTAGCATTACTTAAATAAATGTTCCTGGGTTCTATTGGACAGTTGACTGAAACCCTGAGGTATGATATTTGAATACAGTCATTGGTAACGTGCATATCTGCCCACATAGTGATTATGCTGAGTAACATAGGTAATCCTGGTTATCCTATGGCACAGAAGTGTTGGGGGTAGAGAAGATGGTAATCTTGGTTTGATAGATTTCAAGGCCAGAAGGGTGGCCTATGGCTGTCTAATCTAAACCCTTCTTCATGCTGGAGATGTAATTTCTCTGAAAAGCTGAATTATACCACTTATTTCAGAAAGCTGTTTAAACTCATCTTAACAACTTAGACTAACTGTGAGCTGGTACCTTATAAAATGTCATTTTCTATGTTGTAGCTTATTTCAAGGTTAAATTCTCTAATTCCAGCTTCCAGTCATTATGTCTAATTATGATTTTGTCAGCGGGTTTGAGAACCATACTACTGGATGGTGTTTTCATGTGCAAGGATCTGTACAAACATCTCAAGTCAGCTTTCAGCCTTCTCTGTTAAATTAAGTTGAACTCTTTAAGACTCACATCTTTATATTTGTTTTCCAGTCTCTGGTTTAAGTTGTGTGGATTTTTTTTTTTTAAATGTCTTTGTGATTTCTTTGTTCTTCTGGAAGATCTGAGTCCAGACCTGGGTGTCTTATGGTATTGGAAGTTTTACAACAGCAGTAACACTTCCCTACTTCTATTTGACAATCACATTTTATATAACCAAGGATCATATTAACCATTTTGTCAAAGCATTATTTTGAGAGCCTGTTTTGAGATGATATCCACAATGACTTGTGAGCCCATTCCTGAGCTACTGCTTTCCAAAGAGAGTCTCACTGTACCTACAATTTGTATTCCTGTTCCCCAGATGCATTGTTCTGTATTTGAGTGTCCTTAAATTAATTTTGTTGGAATTTAACTGTTTTAGCAGAGATTTCAGGTAGTTCTGCACCAGAGCCTCATCTTTGCTACCTACTACCCTGCTCTATTTTGTTCATATGCTCTCTCTAGTCCATTGCTCCTTCTGTAAATGGAGCAATGGCTATTTGGGGGAAGCTTGTAGAAGCACTTGTGTTCGCTGATTTTTTTATTGCCATTTTCTGAACACTGTGAGCTATTTTAATTTTATCTAATGGACAGCCTGTTCATTCTGCACAATTCAAGGTTTTTTTCAAACCAAAGTGTTGTGTGGCACTAAGTCAAATGCCTTAAAAATGAAGAATGCTGTACCAACACATTCACCTTTACCAACAGGGCCTATAATCCTATCATAAAAACCAGTTTTGTTTGACAAGATTTACTTTTGACAAAACCATTTTGAGTGGCACAAATTACATGTTTAGCCACTGTTTGTGATAGAATCCTCATTTAACTGCTCCAGGCGCATCAGAGACAAATTTTAATGGCCCCCAGGTTATTTCTTTTACCCCTTAATAAACACTGGAATTACTTTGTTTTCTAGAAAATTTCAGTATCCCAACTTTAAAATTAAATTAGAAATATTATTCAGACCTTAAAAAAAAGTTTGTATCTAAAGTATAAATATGTGTTAAGTTTTTTTTTATCTTATGCTAGTATTTTGATAGAGATGAAGTTTAGTTAGAAAGGGTATAGAGCACTTCTTTATTTTAGATATCAAGGTGTATTTATGACAAATGTTTCACTTTCCTATACTGCTGTTGAGAGTTCTTCCATCTATATCTCCTGAAACACAACTTACAGCTGACCTAATATCACATTTCCTCCTAATACCTGTGAACATTAATCCTCATTTCCTGAAGCCCTAGCTATGCCTAACATTAAAGTTATTCAACTAACTTTCTGAGAAGTCACCTGTATTTTAAGTTTTTCACCATTCATTTCTTTCCTATTTATCCATTTTAGATGTAATTTATTGATTTTTCAAATCTCATTTTAAAACACTGGCTTGCTTGTTTTAAGAAAGAAACTTGTGAAATCATCTTAAAGAACCAGAAATGAGATTCCTCTCTCCTTTCAGATTTATCAGGTTTAGACTCCTATATTTCAGCAAAACGCTCTGAATTTTTTTACTGAGAGAAATAAGCACTACTAGGGGGTGATTTAATTGATTGATCTTAGAGATCTCTTTTAGGTTGGGATGAACTGCCTAATGGAACTGCTGATTTTTCCCTCAAGGTACCTAAGTTAAACTTAACGTTTCTGAGTTTTAGATATCTGTGTTATGGTGTACAACTCCCACCTTTCTTTGTAGCAACAAGCTGAACCCATTGTCCAGAAAACATCCCTGAAGTTAAGGCCGCCCATCATAAATCAGGCTTTCTTTCTGCATCCTCAAGAGAGGATTTTAGGGAGGCTGAGTGAAAATGCATGCCCATCAGTAATTTTTCTCTTCTAATCCATAATCATTCAATGTTCTTTGACTGTGAATCATAACGATGAATGACAGCCACCTCCACCTCTTCCCTAGCTGTTACTGAGCCTTTCAAAACTGGCATAGAAACAGTTTTTTGACTATGAAACATTGATCCTTTATAAATGCAGTTCAATGACACTGGTTGGAATTTGTCAGTGTGTTTATCGTGTTTGCAGATGCAACCTGATGTGCTGTCCATCTCCTTTAAGCAGAGCAGCAAATGATGCTGGGATGTATCACTGGACATACAGATCCTTTCAGCCTGTTCCTACTGCTTCTTATCATCTGGCACAAAGGTCTCAGTGCATGCATCCACGAGAATTTTACAGGAGGACATGGATGGTCTCCACATGTGCTTGGATGCAGTGGTGCAGCCACGGTAGAGGATGGGGTGTGCTGCAGCTGATAGGGCCTGCAGGGAGGCAGGGTTCATTCTCTCAGGCTCTCTGGCTCTCAGCTCTCTGGCTCCCAAATCAGAGCTGGCCCAGGGGGTGAGTACACTGAGATGGCTTCTACCAGAAAAACACTATGTAGACACAGGTCATGCCTGTCTAATGAAGGAAAGTGATGAATCTTTGGCATTTGATTCCCTCATAGATACTGGTAATTTGCTGTTATTCCTGCTCAATTCAACAAAAACAAGCATTAAATGCAGCAACAATCTTGACCATGGGACAGGAGAACACCTCCTTCTATCACGAGTTTCTTTTTAAAGTTGTTCAATTTTGATTTCTTTTTGATCAGCTAACCCAAGGTCCTGGCAGCTCTACACTAGTTACACAGTTTTGGTCCTGATTGTCTCCCAGGGCAATTCTGACTAAGATTTTCCTCGCCTGCTGTCTCTGTAGCCAGCCCTTCTGGGAAACTTTGTTCTTCTACATATTTTATCAGTTCTACTTCGGGAGGCTTCTGGTATGACTTTTGAATCCCTGAATGTAGAAGTCATTTGAGCATAACCATCTTCAGATCCTTGATTCTCAGAAACCTTGATCAGTTTAGGGGCAAACGGTCTTGGAAGAAAATAGACACATGGATTTAATGAGGTTTAATAATGAAATGCAATTTTTAAAATCACTGTTTATTTTGAATAATGTCCATTAATTTGTTGAAGGGTTTTCCCCACACTCTACTTCTCAGGCATGTGGTGTGATTCTGGAAACTGTCCTGTGCAGAGCCAGGAGCTGGACTTTCATGACCCTCATGGGTCCCTTCCAGCTTAGGTTATTCTACGATACTATGATACTTCTCTTATTATAGAACTCTTTTGAAGGTGGACCCAGGCATTGTTCAGAATCTGTCTGACTGGTGTGAATTTGTTCCATTAGAAAAGGTGTTTCTGCTCTGTTGCATTTTTCTGTGTCCTGATGGCTCCTTAAACTCTGTTTTCCTTGTTCTTGTCTTATTTTAGGTATAATTTTTCTTCGGCTTAGCTCTGGAAAGAATGTCAGTCCTCTGGTTTATTAGTGTATCCAATTATAATTTCTAGCAATGGACATGCTCTTTCTCAAATAAGCTGATATTTAATAGTCAGGTAATAATCAGTACTCAGGTCTGATGGCCAAAACAAACATAACTGGTCAATGTGTTGTCTTTCCTGGAAAAATAACAGGATGCTTTTCTCTGGGTCTGCATTTCATTGATGCTGAGCTGTTGTGCGTCTTAAAAACACATCCATCACATGTCAGGTTTGCTTTTTCATTCTTTTCTTGACCATCCAAGGACACTGCCTAGGCATTTCACATTCCAACCTAGAACTCCACTGCCTCCCCAAGTATAGTTCCCTAACTGTAGGACAGAAATAAAAGTATCCTGCCCCCTGTATGCAGGAAAGTAAGATTTAACACTGAAAAATATTTGCAGAAGTTCAATGTGTTTCATTCCAATTCTTACCCATCTGATTCTTCACAGTGACTTTAATATAATCTCCAATACACTCTATAGTTACATTTTGGCACAGAAGTTCTGTCTTATGCATTCAACAACACCCTCTAATTTTTAGTAGCCTAGAAGATTTTCCTTTTCTTCAGTCAGAACATTGAAATCAGTAATTCTTCTGAATCCAGTGAGTAATCCCTCAAATCATGTTCTCACAATCAAAAGTAGATGCTAGGCAATACGCAGAATAAACACAGTAGAATTCCCTTCCCATTGCTCTGGAGGGATTTGTTTTCTGTGAATCATGAGCTACCAAATATCAAATAATTATTTGCTAAATAATGAAAAGGAAGATTAAGATATTTCTTAAGCTCTGATGAGTCTTGGAGCACAGTGCCTGACTATTAAATACCACAGTGTTGGTGTGATGATGCTTAAGTCACTTTTGTGAATCTGTCCCCAGTGACGGTGCTGTTGCTGATGTCCCTCTGAGTACTTACTCATACTGTGTCCCTTGCATGGACAGAGAAATAGAAGCTCTATAAAGGTGGAATTGTGTAGACTTCTAGTAGAAGACAGAAGATCCACAGAAAACAGTGAACTGGAGTTTGTGGCTCACTTAGCAAATTTGGGATGCTCTCATCAGGCAGGAAAGGTGAAGGTGAGGCTGTGAGAGCTCAGAAAGTTGGAGTCCTGCTGTAGACTGTGACTAAATGGCATGATTTACCCTCAGGACAGAGAAAATGCTAATGTGTGCCCTCTGAGGGAAAAAGGAGTTCTTACATCATTGTAGTATGCCACTAAAAAGAAAGTTTTACTGCTTTCCCCATCCCTGTCATTGGGGCTGGATCGAAGGATGCTGTCACACTCGTAATCCCCTGGGACCCAGCCCACTTACAGACACATTGGAAAACTATTACTGTGTGGTATGAGCTTTCCTACGCTGACTGAGGACTCTGTAGGGATAAGAACTTGAGTCCTGTGGGGAGTAATCATGTCTCACTCTTTTTTCTTGCCACTATAGCTGGAAGGCCGTGAAATTTCTCCCTTCTTACGTAGGAGACTTCCCCCCCGCAATTGCTATATTTGTCCCCGTAGGCAAACATTTACACAGCAATTTTTAAGTTATTCTCCAGTCACCCTTTGATCCCGTGGCTCTGGAATAGTCAGTCCCATCCCTTAGTCTACACTCCCATAAGACAGGGAGCTTGGGTCAGATGAGGACTGAAAAATTTGCATGCCAAAAATTAACCCTTCCTGTTGAAGCTCAGGTTAATGTCTTTGATGTTGGATTTCCTTGTTCTGCCTATCATTTCCTCTCCCACTGGAGGTCAATGCCATGTACTGCTTTGGATAACTTATCACCTAATAGGGTTTGTGCTCACCTGCACAGAGCCATCTCTTCTTTTGCTGCAACTGTGCTACAGTGTGATTGGCACCATGTTGTAAATAATTAGTGAAAGTAATGATATAACTCCCTGTGGTAATCTCATCCTATTTAGGATACAACTACAATCTGAACTTCAATAACACCTTTGACATAATCAAACATCCCAGAGCCCTTTACAAAGCCATAAATTACTCACCTGTAAAGTAATGACTGCAGGGAATTACAGCAGGCAATGAGTCCATTGATCGGTGCTGATACAAAATGAAGGAGAGGACGTACAACAGAGGCCACTCCACAACTCTTTTCCTTTGGAAATTTCCATAGTGCCTTTAATTTCTGCATGTATCTCTTTTCTTCCCCACAGAGACACGAGAGGAGGAAGACCACTTTGCTCTGACAGTCAAGGACACCTTCATCCCTGCTGATCTGTAAATCCCATCTGAAAGTGATGGGATTTTAGGCAGGACACAAATGTATGGGCTTATAGCCTGCAGGGAAAACTGCTCTTTAGCCAGTGATGCAAATAAACAACTAAGTCACTTCCTTAAATTTGCATGGGCCCTTTCTGAAAGCAGGCTTTTACTGCTGCTTTTAAACAAAAAATAACAGTGATCGCTTTGGACACCTCAGATGATATGCTGCACACAAAATCAGGGTTGCTTCAGCTCCCACCTCCTCCTAAGATACCCTCTCTATGGTTCAGAGGTCTCTATGGTTGCCCTCACATTATTAGGTTAGTAGGAATTTTCCCTCTTATCAATTTCATTTAAAATGGGCCTCAGTTCTAGAAACCTTAATTTAAGAAGTCCATATATCTGTAAACACTCTGACTGAAAAAAATGCAATTATTTTGGTAGCCAACTCAGTGTCAGAAAGAATTGCTAAATCAAGAACTCTATTGTTTATAAAATGATAATGAAAAATAAGGATTAAATTATTTTTGCAGTTAAGAATACCACTGTGATTAGGGAATGCTTTGTATCACATGAAAAATCCCAGAGGTTTTTTTTTTTTAACCTGAAGAAGGACAATGGGATCAAACTTTACATTTGTTACATAAATACATATTTCTTAGCACCACCTGGAGCTCTTCTTGGCTTTGTTGTGTTCTGGGGCTACATGTTTATTATAGTCTTATGCTGGGTTCCCAGAGTATTACTGCACTTGTTATTGTGGTGCCAGCTTGACACCAGTGGGACTACCTTATGGATGCCATTGACTGTGGATTTGAAAAGTGCTGCCTCTGAGATAACAAATATTTTGGCAAGATGGGAAAGTTACAACAGCAAATATTTTGCCTGGTTCTCAAAGGTATACTGCAGTTTTATAACTTGTGCCTTAAACTGTTTCGTGTTCTTAATTGCTTGTCTTGGGTATTGGACATGTTGATGGACTGAAAGCCATGGGGACTTCTCATGGAGAAAGACAGCAATGTTTGGTCCCAAGGGCTTAATTTTGAAATCCAGCAGAATTGTTGTCCTCACTCTTTGGATATGACAAGTTAAAAAGGGATTCATGCTGAATTTAGAAGGCATATTTTGATGGGATAGGGCTGCTTTGGAATAACACACAAATAGAATAGTTTAAACGATCGCAATTTAAAAAATAGGTTTAATTGGATTATTTCTTGTGGTCTGATCCAAGGAATATTGAAGCATGCAAGACCATTTCTACTGGATTCCATGGGCTGTGTGGTGGATCCTTAAGAGTTTGTAGAGGATAGGGAATGTTTCAGGAGCTCCCTGCTGAGCTCAAAAGTGTCTCAAAGCAGATGCAGAAGGGACAATTCAGCTTCCACAGGACAGGATGTCACCACCTCCTCCTTGGGCTGTCCTCAACATTGCAGCTTGTTTGAAGCAAAGCTAATCTTGGCATAAACCAAGTGAAATAAAAACTGCCTACTCTCCCATCAACTGATGTGTGTTTTTTTTCTCATTTCCAGATTTTTAGTAGTTTATCTTATAGTCTGTGTCAGATACATTACAAATATTGTCAAGAGAAGATATTGCAATTCCATGGCATTTTGAGGATTTTTGTTGTGTTTTGCTAGCTATGAATTAGTCTCAGCATTTACAAATTTCCTCATTCAACAGCTTTGCCTTTATTTTTTTTAATATTGATAACTTTCTTTTTCTCTGCAGTCTAACGTCAACAGAAGAGATGAAAAAGTAACTCTGAATACTGACTGATAAGCATTATGAGCCCTTGTCTCCTGAAATCATTCCAATGAGAGATTTAAGTTCTAGCTCCTAAAATGTGGTAATTCTCTTTGCAAACTGCTTGGTTGGTGCTGGTTTTGCATTCTGCAAGGAACCATGATGTTGCATGTATTAGCATCTTCCTAATTGTCCTGAGTTAGTATGCATTTGGTATCCTCCGTGGGGAGATCTAGCTAATTAGAATAGCACCAAAGAGTGATTATTACTGTGTTTCATATTTAAACAAAGAAGCTCAACACCCTATTATGTTTCAGTGAAAGTGATTTAGAAATTATTAAATCCAATAAAATAGGATAGATATAAAAATTTTTATCTAACAGGAAAAGAGATAGTTATCGAAACTAGGAAAAAAGATTGCTTTTGGTACATGGGAAAACAGATTTAAATTGCTGTGTAGTATAACAGTTCCAATTTTGCAAGATGAAAAATGATTGTTTCACTATTGCCTCGTCTACTTCTATTTTTTTCCACCTGTTCTACCCAACTTTATGTTCAGAAAGTAGTACCTCTAGGGCAGGGAATTACATTTTTTTATTAAATATGTGTCAGGCATCCAGGATAGAAGGCCCCTAATTCTAGACCCTCCAGCTTTGCATGTGCAACACAAGTGATAAATATAGGCCTACATAATATCAGCAACACTGTAGAAATATGATTGATTATCAAGTTCTATGTTTATTCTCCATTTAAGGTGGGATGATAAGCAAATGCAAAATTATGGCATGGAGAACAGCTGTTTAGACAAAATGATGTATTAAAAAAAAGCAAATCATTGCACATTGCTGTGAAAATGCTGTATTGGAGCAATGAATGCTTGTATCTGTTTCTAAACTCAAGAGAACTCTTTCACCACTTACCTAAATTAGTTGTGATACAGGTGGGTGCCACGTTCACCTCCAATGAACAAGCATTTCTGAGCATGGGTGGGTGAAAAAAGTTCACTACCCAGGGCCTTTCAAGCTAGTCAGGGAGATCTCTGGTGATTTTAATTGCCCGTGGACTGAAGCTCAGGAAATGAGTTGTACTTCATAGCTATCATGTTCTTGGATGACTTTTAGATGACTTAGACCTCATTCTTAGGGTATTGACCACAAATAATTCGTGTCAGGACAAGGAGTGATCCTGTAAAGAGAACAGGGAAGCAAAGTAGTCAACACAAGCACTGAACAGCATTCTGTTGTCAAAAAGCAGAGGGTGACTGACCCTTTGAGCATAACTAGGGAAACACTCACTGGGAGAGCTTAGGTAGACTTGAACTGGAAAGAGCACCACATGCAGCAGACATGTATCTGTTTTTAAGAGAAGGTATAAAAACTAAGACAACATAGAACAGACCCAGAAAAATGAGGTGAAAAAGCAGCTGGCCTACTTCATGAAGTGGACTGTACAGCACAAGTCCAGCAATGTAAAGAGAATGACTGATATTATGGGTCCAATGGCTCTTAACAAAAAGGAAGACAAATAAAAGGTTGTAGATGTTGTTGGCTGAAATAAATTTTTGTCGTGGATGAGTTCTGTGATCCATTAAATGTTTTTGTGCGTTTTTGAGGCATACAATTGGACCAAACATAAAGGTATTCATAACGAGGTATTTTTTATGTAAGTCAGGATATTTAATCAAAAGGTATTTTTTTGGTCTTGAAAGCTGTGGTTCTGATAAACCTTTCAGAAACCACAAACTGGGTTTGAATCCACAAACTGTGGGTTCAAGGCTGTCTCCTACTAAACACTGCCTTAGCTAATCAGCTCTTCCCTATTTTAAATCTTTAAAAATGTTAATTGATCACCATTCTGATAATTTCCAGGCTAAAGATTTTTTTTCTTTCCAGTGGGCACATAGTGATTAAATGCTCAGGAGGAACAAAACGCAATTATGCAGGTTTTCATTCCTCCATACATGCTAATTAGAACAGATAAACCTTTTGCTGCAGCATTTATAGTATTTGTGGGGATAATGTATCTGAGCGATAAGAAGGGACAATATTTCACAATAATTTAAACATGAAGTATTTTCCATAATGCATCCATGGGGAATGGTTCAGTTATCAGATGCTGAGGCAGCAGTGTATTTATGGAGCACTGTAAAAACACATACAGCAATGGCAGACTGCAAATCACAGCAAGTCACCCAAGTAATGTCATAGCTCTTGGTGGAAAGCCATCAGTACTTGGTGGGTCTGAATTGTGACACTACCTGGAGATGCACAACCAGCACCTGCTAGGTCATTACAAAACTTGTCTGGAAATTTTATGCTAGGTCTTAGAGGAAGGAATGGGAGAGAATCGTCAGAAATTATGATCAACTTTCAGAGTTTTGTCATCTGTGATAAATCTCTTTCTATAGTTAGAGGATCTCCTTTATTGTAAGGATTAAAAAAAGGAGAGGAAGGAGAAAGAAAAAACCTTGAGAGCTGATGAAGCCTTATGAAATTTAACTTATGCTGTATTTTCTTTTCACTTCAAATCTACTTAAATTCCTAGGATTGCTGTAGCATCTTTTAATTTACTCTGACTGTGGAAAGATTGTATTTTAGACTGACAGTTTAACTCTTGAATAAAACGAGAGATGTTTCTTTTGGACATTTATCTCTAAATCAATGAGGTTAATTGAGCACTTGTTAGAAAAATGTAAGGTAAATCACTTTGCAGTATTTCACTTTTATCCATGAAAACACTAAATGAATACATGGTCTCATTACTCATAAATCCTGAATTGGACACATTTCATTGAACAACTCCTCCCCCTTTTGTAATCCAAGATTGTTCTACTGGTAAAATGAGAGAGAAAAATACAAAGAAGAATGACAAAGGAACAGTAGAAATGTGAATTGGGAATACAGTGGGGAAAATGGCAATAAATGACAACATGGGATATTCTACTTAATAGTCTTGAATTAAATTCATGTGGTAACGACATGAAGAAAAAAAAAACATATTCCCCTTCAACATGTGTAAAAAAAAAAAAAAAAGGAGATTTTTTTTTCCCTTTGTATTTCTTTATCTCAAACATAAATTAGGACATTGAGTGTACTCTTAGGCTGCCCTTGTTTGCCAGATCCTGGTCCATTGTGACCCTTCATTAAAAAAAAAAATCTATTGCATTGCTTTCAACATCCAGTTCTGGCACTCTACACCATACAGAGCCTTTCAACCCTGTCCCCACAGCCTTTGCATTTGGAAACAACCCAAACTGGAAACCTAATAGAACCTAATTATTAGAACAGTACCTAAAGGGCTCCTACAAGTAAGCCAAAGAGGAAGTTTTGATAAAGGCATGTCGTGACAGGATAAGGGAGAATGGGTTTAAACTGACAGAGTTTAGACTTAGATATTAGAAGAAATTCTTGACTGTCAGGGTGAGGCCCAGAGAAGCTGTGGCTGCCCCACCCCTGGGAGTGCTCAAGGCCAGGTTGGATGGGGCTCTGAGCGACCTGGTCTAGTGGAAAATGTCCCTGCCCGTGGCAGAGGGTTGAAATGAGACAATCTTTAAGGTCCCTTCCAACCCAAAAAATTCTGTGTCTCCATGATTCTATGCAAATACTTCTGTGCTGCATCACAGCCACAGGCCACACAAACACTGCTCTGGTCAGCTGCAGAGTCTGCGTGTCATTGCATGCACTTTGAACTGAAAAAACCCAAAAAACTCACAAAATCTTTGTTATACTTTTGAACTGCTGTGTCCTAATGCTTGGCACCACTGAGAAGAGCCTGCCTCCATTCTCTGCCACCCCTGCTTCGGGTACTTGTATATATTGATGAGTTCCCCTCTCAGCTGTCTCTTGCTGAGGCTGAGCAGGCCCAGCTCTCTCAGCCTTTCCTTGTAAGGGAGGCGTTCCAGCCCCTTAATCATCTTTGGGGCTCTTTGCTGGACTTGCTCCTCCTACTGAGGAGCCCAGAACAGGACACAGCACCCCACATGTGTGATGCTTGGCACATGACTGATGCCAAAAATGGTGGCAAGCATCAGCCCTCTATTAGCCCCCATTACAACTTTTTATACCTTTCTCCTCCTGTGCATAACACCTGCATGCCCTTTTACTCTTTTGTGGTTGGTCAATAGACATCAGCATTCCACACTTCTTCTCCTTCAATGCCGTTCACCTGTCTCATACAGCTGCATCCCATTAGGGATGAGCCCCACTCCTATTCTCCCACAATCTATTCTCCCACAGATGTGGCCTCACCAGGGCCACAGTAGAGCAGAGGGGCAGGATCACCTCCCTCGACCTACTGGTACTGCAGTTCCAGTGTTATCTTCAAATACCCAAGAGGAGTGGATCTGGATTCCTGCTTCCTTTCCTCCTTCTCAACCTGCACTCCAGTATTGTAAATTAATGTGCTTAGAGATGGTAGTGGTGTCAAGAAATAATTACATTTCTTTCAGACTGTCTTTCTCACTAAGCATGATGGAAAAATATGTTTCCTAAAATAACTTTTGGAGTCAATAAAAGAAAGTGGTAGCAGTGGTTAAAGTTCTGGAAAGGTGCTGGATGGTGACAAGATATCAAGACTGGATGACATGCTCAAGGAATTTAAAGAAAATGCTGTCAAAATAGACATAATCCCTCATTAAATTAATCAACCCCAACTGAGGAGTTTGATGGAGAAAGTATAAGCACCTTTTAAAAAAGTGTGAGAAATTGTAGATTTAAGTTTTTCTCCAGTATTAAAAGAACATTTGAATTATAAATGAAGATTTATTTTGTTTACAAAATCCCTTGATTGATATAAAAATGTAAAGCTAAAGAAATATGGCTGCCATAAAAGAAAATCACACATCTCTGACAAGTAATTGAACAGAATTGTAGGCAGAAGAAGGCAGTTATTATAACTAATTTGAAATTTCAACAAGCCATTTATGAAACCCCTTGAAAAAGGCTTTCAAGGAAATGAAGTAGCCCTAATACATTAGAGGTGAATGGCACTTAGGTGCCAGAAACTGCTTAAGTGACAGAAAACAAGGGGCAAATCATCTTATCCTAGATGAGATGACTCACCTTATGGAAGTGTTTCATGGAGATCCACTCTCAAGGGAGCCTCAGTGACTAGTTTGGACTTTAGGCAGGCAAAACATATGATGAGTTAAACTTCACCTCTATCTTTGAATATAGAAACCCACCGTGTTCTGCACAGTTTGATATATCGGTTATTAATGAGCTAGTGAAGAGATGAACTGTGTAAAATGATAACACTTGAGTGTGATGCAATTATTTCACTGGAGAGAAATGAAGAATTCAATGTTCAGGACTGTTTGTTTAGGTATTACAAATGTAAATTAAATTTCAAATCCAATTGAAAAAATAGAATAATTTGAAGTAATTATGAGTTAAAAATTAATTCCCCAAACAAATAAACCTGCTGTCATTTCTGTAGCTCTGTGTTTCACATCCAGTCCTGGAACAAGAGTTACTGTGGTTTCCCCATGTACTTACCAGCCTTCCACCCCAAATCCCCCATTGTGCTCTCCTGACACTTCTCACTGCTTCCTATTTCAAAGCCAGATGTTTTTTTCCTCCTCTCCCTGCTCGACACGTTTTTTTTCACTTCCTCTGATCACTGGAGCTGAGTTGCTGCAGGGAGTTCTGGGACAAACCCAGGGTGAGGTGGCTGGGTTGGCCAAGCACCGTGTAGGGTGGGTCAGCTGTGTCTGAATGCTGCAGCTGGTTTTTTTCTACATCCTTGTTCTTCTCTGATGGTTCACTGAAGCTAAGGGGGACATAAGAGCAGAAAATGGCTGAAACTGCTGAAATGAGAGCAGGAGGAGAAATCTCTGCTAGCAAACTTCTGCAGATAATGTGGAGAGATCCCCTGTTGAGAGGAGGGGTAGATATCACATCTTGTGCTATGGCGAGGACTAGGATATACAACAGTCCTGACCAGAATTTCATGACATAGTATAAATCATGATTTCCCTCATCTCGGGTACTGCAATCTCCTGGTCATATTAGTGAAAAATCAAATAGAGCAGTCAGAAAACAGGACTGAGAAAAGTCACAATAGAAGTATATAAATCAATGTATGTTTTAAGAAAAAAAAAAGTCCCTTGTTTTTGGCCATTCTGAATAACAGAACTAGAATGATCACTTCTCATATGATAGCTTATGGGTTTCTGTGTATATGACAATTCTTGTGATATCCTTCTGGAGTATTCAATATTTATTAATTTTGTTAACAGTATTGTTGTATTGTAAAACTTTGCATTGTAAATCAAGAGAAAAACGCAGCAAATTTAAATTACCATATCTCAGGTTAATTGTTAGGAACAGGCAGTACTGGGGTTAACGTATTCATATAACAGCTTGAAACACTTTGTGCTGATCTTCTCTGCTTATTGGTTCTCCAATCAAACATGAAAAGAATTAGATATGTCATTTATGCCAGTTTGTATATATTCAAGGGAAGATTTTTCATGTTCCCTAACAAATGTTTCATATTTGTTAATTTGTTTTTTTGCCTTTCATTCTTCTTTCAGGAAAGAGGTCATTTTATGACGTTTTATCCTCAGACATGACCCTGGAAACGGAAACATGGGCCAATCACTGGTATTTACAATGGTTTAATTATGTGTTGGTAGAATATTTGAATTAAATTATACTGCCTTTGAAGGCTAAAATCCTTTAATGCTAGTATTTTAATCTGAAATCAGGCATGAGTAGCTATTTTAAAAGCATAAAAAATTAAGCTTTGTGATTGTGATGTAAGCTTCTACACACATGACATTTCTCTACCAATTAACGTTGAAGGTGCTTGTATTTCAGTGAAGACACAGTACGAAATAAGACACAGAGCAGCTCATTAGGTAATGTTGGGATGGAAAGCCTTTAGCTATTGATGTTAAAGGAAATATAAACAGCTAGAAATTTCCCAGGTCTAGTAAAGCAGTGGCATTTGTATTAATAAAGGCATCTTTGCTAACAACATGCCTGAAATACAAGCTATATCTGAATGAACTCTTTGAAAAACAGAGACTCCTAGAAGGAAGTTTAAGTAATTTAAGTTTTCTACAGTCTACATGAAAACATTAAAAAAAAGGAAAGTAAAAGAAGAAGAACCTTCAACCTTCCTGCAATATGCCAAACTAGCACAAAGAAAGATTTTTGCATAGCTTGCTTAAAATATTCCTGAATTAGATGAAAAGTCAAAACCCAGACATTTGAACAGACATAGGCAAATACTGAAAAAATGATTGTCAAACATATTGGTGAATCTCAAACATTGGTGGATTTCCTTTTGTTGGTAACTTTTGTAGCTGAACTTTTTGTTCTTTAACAATTGTATGAATTGAAGCTCACAGATGTTTATGAAAAGCAAATTTTAGATCAAGAATCAAGATTTACTTAGGCTCTGAGACAGGAGACCACTTAAATAAATGCTTAACTTGAAGTCTGTGGAAACATTTGCATAGTTACAGTAAAATCTGTTCTTATGTACTTCGCTGTGTTGGGTTTAGAATTGGAAAATCAAACTAGGTTTATGATTGAATCACATGGTGGGAAAAAGCAGGTTGTAAAGTTTAAGTCAGCAACTCTTCTGATAGATAACCAGTTACAGTCCAAATGCTGTATAACACTATTAATTATTTCTATCTTAAGCAATTCAGAGAATTAAAATCATTGACACATGCCACTTGTGCAGTGAGTGAGGTTCTTGAATATAAAATTGCCACAAACAGTGCATTTCTAATTTCCAGGTGTTTACCCAGGTTTACATACAGTTAGGTAGAAAATTTTGGGACAGATATAAGACATTGCATCCAAATACAGACACACAACAGAGCTAAAATGGGCAAGAATTAGGTTTATTTTTATCAAGTCTGATGAAACACCCATAAGCCATAAATTATTTAATAAAACCTTTAGATTTCCAGTGACTGCAGTGAAGAAGCCAAAATTGTCCTAGGGGTTGAATGAGCAATGACAAGTTTCCTTATCAAATCAAACTGTGTTTTCTACAATGTACCTCATAGGCACAGAAAGAAATGCTTTCTGCATTCAGAACTAATAATCTTGGATATGACATTTGTCTATTCTTTTAAATGAACTTAAAGTCTAAACTGCCTGAAGACAAATAAGATATTCAGATTTATTTTTTAAAAAATATTTTTGTATACAGAAAATATCCATTGTTGTCACAATGTTCAAATGTCTTGTGCTAAAACTTTCTAAAGTATTTTGATATAATGATTTTGGTAGATTTTTGCCTTTTTTTTTTCTTTTTGTGTAGGTCTCAATAAAATAGTGAGAAAAAATCCCAAGCATATAGCTTTATTTTTCCTAAAGCCCAGTGTAATATGTTCATAGGCAGTGCAGAGTAAGGAAAAATAAGTCAGTGTTTTTCTCACCAACTTGTCAATGAAAAATGTTCCAGTGCTAGTGAAATGACACCTCCTGAAACTTTAATATAAAATCTTGGGTAACTTCTTATCCCTTGGTGCTTCCTGTTGGAAGTATGTTTGGCATCTTTCAGAGCTTAATATCAAGGACTCAGATTTCTGTATTTCAGTCTTATCTTGAAAACTCACCTTGATCGTTGGCTTCTCTATATTTATCATATTCCTTCCTTGAACACTTTCAATTAGATCATGAAGTACTGCTAGACAAGTTCTGTTTTTCTCATTTTGCTGCTCATTTTGGAATATTACAGAGCAAACAAGACCAACAAACCATAGTCAGTGAATGGTTTTCGTAGAATAAATCAGCTGTAGGATCTTGTATCTGCATAAATCCTTAAGAGGGTGAGCTTACATTTTTCAGAGACTTTAAGTAAGACATTTGCCACCCTAACTTTACACATGGACAAGGAATTGTCCCCCTAGATTCCCCCCCTCCATAGTCAGTCTATTGACGATAAAACAGCTGCTTTCAGTAGGGACCATGAGCCCCATTTAATGTACATTTAGGAAGCCTAAAAGGAATCTCTTAGGATAATGTGTGTCTGCACCTCTTTGCTGATGCAGGCAGTGGTGGCTCAATGTAGACCTCTGCACTGCAGTTACCTGCCTTGGGTCACACAGAGTGCCCCCAGCTGTTAAACTTATAGATGAACACTCAAACCCCCACAGTATCATGCAGTTACACATAGCAAGACATAAAATGTGTTTTGAGAACTACTGTATTATTGCATCATTGAAATTAATTTTGTTTCCAATGTTCTCTTTTACTTTCAACAGTGAACTTGCATCATTTAAAGAACTGTCCTAAAAAGAGCACTCAAAGCTTAGCTTGGTTCCCAAATAGTGTGTCTAGTGCCATTTGCAAAGTCCTAGATTTAATGAGGTGTCTGCACAGCATCAAGTACTTCCAAGATTTACAGAAACACAACTAGCAGCTAAAGGCCAGTCAGGACACCCTAGAAAACCTCAATTTATCTTAAATTTCCATGTACGGGAAATTGGAGTTAACAAATGAGAAAAGCCATGCTCAGAACATGAGTATGTCAGGAGGTTCCACCTCTGAAGGCTAAAACCAAATAGGACATATAATAGGTGAATTTCAATTATTTAATATAAAAAACAGAGATGGCAATTTAAAACTGTGTTCTTCTGTTTGCCTCATGAGATCTGTCCAGAATACCCACAGAAGGGATTCTCTTTTTGGTAAATGAACTTTGACTTCCTCAGGATGTGCAAATACAGCCATGAGTTGTTCACATTGTTGAGTGATGATAAAACCTCAGGAATTGAGGTGGATCTGCCAACAGCAAGCACCCCAAAAAGGCTATGACAGTGTTAAGTGATGCTACCTCCTCTGAAATTTTACAGATCTGGTGGGCAGGACTTGGCTTGCAGCCCAGCATCACTACCTCTCTCAGCAACCTGTTCCAGAGTTGTACAACCTTCTTTGTAAAATACTCCTTCCTTGTATCTAATAAAAATCTACTCTCTGCTGGTTTTAAACTCCTTTTCCTATTGCAGCAGGTCCTGCTAAAAAGTTTACCTAATTTACCTTATACTCCCCCTTTAAGTACTGTAAAGCCACAATAAAGTCTTCCTTGGTGAGATCTTGATGTGTCTAAGTTACTTTTGTTGTCCCTCTGCTCCCTCAAATACTCTGTTAGCCTTCAGACACTTACAGTGGAATTTCTCTCCCTTTGGAAGTCTGGCTCGGTGCGAAGACACCAGGGGCTGCCCCATATTGGACAGAGTCAGTTCCAGACAGCTCCAGAACAAGCCCACTGCAGGCCAAAGCAGAGTTTCCTAAAATGTCACCATGTATTTTTTTATTTCTTTTCCTAGCCATAATACAGCCATAAAATAGGTGAAGCTTCAGTAGTGTCAAAGAAGAATTAAACATGGTTTTCTGGTTAAAATTGTATTTCAAAATAAGTAAGATCAGCAAATACACAGCTATAAAAAAGGTAATTTAAACTGCTTTCCTTAGGAAATTGCCATATCAGCTTAAAACTGGCAGAAGCCCCCTTAAACAAGATAAATATAGATGGGATCATTTATTCAATTGGAACGTGGAAGGTATTGGGATGCTCCAAAGCTGTGAGTTTTAGGATGAGAGTTCAGGGAAAGCTGGTACTGCCAGTGTCATGGAGGATACAGAACAAGCTTTATAGAAATACAGAAAAAGAGAAATGTGGTAAGAAATACCATAAGAAGATTCAAACAGAGGCACAGCTGTGGATCCTGTTGGGGAAAACAACACGAAATACAAACTCAAGGAAAAAGAAATGAGGCTGGGTTGCAGGAAATCTATGTGACAATGAAAACTATGAAAAAATGGAATAGTTCCCTACAGGGAGACATGGAATCTCCTATGCAAGAAAGTAGAACAAACTGATAATTAATCTGAATTTGGCAGATGACTAGGCTGAATTAATTGATTTCTTTGCAATAGGCATGTTCAAACCTACATACCCTCTACTAGGCAAAGGAACCTCCACGTTAAAAGGTTTTGGTCCCAAGAAGGTGCTTGCTGGACTAGAATTAAAAAAGAAATAACATTTTGAAACCCTTAATGGAAAAGAAATCTGGGGAAAATTCCAAACACAGATTTACACCATTCTTTTAGTCTTCTGGTTTTGGCATGCTTTTTGTATAAAAACAAGATTAAAAATCAAAGAATTCACTGATATATTAAGTCAAAGAACTACAAGTATCTCTAAAATCTGTTAGAGGTAAACCAGGGACACCCATATCAGGTTCCTCACCCAAGTAATAATATAAAGCCTATCCAAATTCCTTTTGGGATTTCAACTTCAGAAAATCAAATGTGCAGTTTATTCCTGATGAAGACTGTTTCTCATATTATGAGCCCTCAGAATGCTGTGTTGATCAAAATACTAGAGTTATCATAGGCTGAGCTCTCAAGCTGAATTACCCATTTCATTTATTCTTTAAAATTTATTCATTCCACATGTGACCAGAGCGTGTGAATCCCAGGCTCTCCTCCCCAAATCCCCATCTGAGATTTTCCTTATAGCCTGACACTGTCACAAAGCTTTTTCTTCCACTGGGGCTGGGGTTGACTGCCTTCATGGCAGTTTTGCTATCTCATAATATTGCAAGATAATACAGCAATAGTAGTTGTTTACCTTGCATCAGCTCTGAAGTTGTTTCAGTGTTTCAATACAGTGAACTTCTTCCAGTACAGTGCCTTTTCTGCAAAACTGCCAGAACCACACAGCTCTGTCTTGCACAGGAGTAGCAGGAGAACTGTTGATTGAGAAATCTGGAACATCCCCTCTAGGTTTTCGGGAATGCTCTTTGGGTTTTGTTGTCCATATTATGGAGACTAGGAATTCCTTTCAAATGCCCATATTAAGTAAAATTTACAAATCAAAACTGTGATTGAAATACTGTATTTGCACTCATCCTCCAGAGAACATGAGGTTATTGCAGGTGTGATCCCTGACATGTCCTCCTGCCACCCATGTGCAGACTGCCTCCATCCAGCTGCCTGCATACACCACCAGTGTATGGTATAAGAGTGCTCCATTTGCAGCACAGTATTTGAATTTTTGGCCTGCTTAACATTTGCTATCAATATGCTTTGCCACAGCTGTCAGATTAGTCAGGGCTGGGTTTTTTTTTTCCTGTTTTATCCGAGTTGGCTTTATTCCCAGATTCCAGATAAAAGTGATAGTATTTTGCTTGACCATCCCATTCCAAGTGTTAAACACTGTGACTTCAAGCTTGGATGCTCTAATGGTGTGTTAAAACTGTCCATTTTCTAGTGCCTGCCCTCCCCTCTGCCCACACATGCACACATATAGCAAGCCACAGGAATACATTGCTGAGGTAAAAAAATGTATGGAGCCTCTGACTGGCAGTTTGTTTAGCTGCAAGTCGTTGAAAGCTACAAAGTAATCACTAGGGTTAAAATAACCAAAATGAAGAGTTCACAGAATATGGCTACTGATAGAAATTGAAACCAAGTGTTTTTCAGGATTTTCCCTTAAGAAATGGTGGGGCACTGACCTCACACATTTTCGTGATGAGAAATTACTGAATAAATTACTGACACTCAGATGAAAAAGAAACTCCATCTTCTGGGAAGTTTAGCAGCAGGATGATTTTTGATAGACTGTTTGCATAATTTGGTATTTTATTTACCCCATGTAGGTCTCTGTTTGTCTAGTGCAGCAAAACTGGTGTGCAGGACTCTGTTAGAAACAAGAGATATCTATAGGTCACTTCACAGTGCAGTGGAATTCTGTGCCTCACATGCTGAACTGCAAAACTGCATCTCTCTGTGTCTGGATTGTTTTAACTTTCATTCTGTTGATGCCACCTATGGTCAGATATATAAATGGTCCAGTTTAGGCCATATCTAGTTCCTTTACATATAAATAGTCCAGTTTAGGCAATATTTAACTCCTTTACTCAATTTAGCTGTTAAAACCTAAATTACAGTGCTGTTTTTCTCTCCTGGCTTAAAAATTACAGAATTTTTCACCATGCATGTCTTTGATAGGAGCAGCTAAAACTGTGATTTTGAAGGACTGCTTCCTCTCACCTCAATAACAAGAACATATTTGAATGCAATTTTAGCTTTAGCTTTTTCTTAAATCAGGAGCTCTACATATCTATACATCTGTTCCTGAGACAGAAGTCGAGGTACCCAGTACAGGCACCATTATTTGGAAGATATTTCTTACATTTCTGTCACCTTGTCGCATGAAACATGGAGAGAAGATTACAATAATTTTGGGGCCCCACTCGAAAAGACAACAACAAATGGGAAAGTATTTTGTGAAGGGTGATCAGGATGGTTGGGAAACTGTGGACTATGACAGGTGAACTGATGCTGATTAAATTGGCATGCTTAACCTGGGGAAGAGCGATATAAAGGGAATCTAATTGCTGTCTTCCACAACCTGCAGAGAAGATGGAGTCAAGCTTCTTTCAGGGGAGTGCAGTAAAAGGACAAGTAGCACAAGGATGGAAGATGCAACCATAGCTAATTTTATTTATGGAGAAAAATATGTACACAAGTGCAGGCAAATATTGGAGTAGGATACTCAGGGATGCTGTGAAATCTCTGCCTTCAGAGATGTTCAATACTCAGCTGGTGGAAGTGCTCTTCTACCTGTTTTAATTTCACCCTGCTTTATACTGGAGGTTGGATCAGAAGATTGCCAGATATCCTCTCCAACTCAAATTATTCTTTAAGTCTATAATTCTATCAAAATTATCTACAATGCAATAGCAGT
Source organism: Irena cyanogastra (assembly GCA_013397155.1). Classification (NCBI taxonomy): domain Eukaryota; kingdom Metazoa; phylum Chordata; class Aves; order Passeriformes; family Irenidae; genus Irena; species Irena cyanogastra. Next base: position 635,112 of record VWZV01008034.1, on the reverse strand, counting down.
CAAAATATCTGTGGCAGATGCTCTAATCTGGAAAGGCAACGTAGAAGCACATTAGCATTTCTTGCTTGTTCTCCTTTTCTTTGGAATTCCCCAGAGCACTCTCATTTGCTACTTGTCGCATTAGAACAAAACAGTGCATCTTTTGGCACATGTAACACTTTACAAACAAAGGAACTAAGTTGTTTGGATTCAGCAGAAAGCCAGAGGGACACTAACACAACCATGCAAAACAGTTACAGGAGTCAAACTTCCGAAAGAGCATCTTAATCTTGGCTTAGTCATGTATTTCAGTGAATATTATGAAAATAAGTGCTGATTATAGAAAATCCAAAATGAAACTGGGAAATTTTTTCTGTCTGTTTGTTTGCTGATTCTGGCCACTGCTATACGTGAAATTGTTCTTCTCTGAAGATCCTGGCCTCCATGACAGCCTCTGTATCTGTCATTTTGATCCCTTTTCATTTCACATATCATCTGAAAACACTTTTTTTTCTCCCTCAAGCTAGTATCTCATTCTTTGCCCCCATGCAGTTACTAGGAATGAAAGATATACATGAAGAGTGAAAAAGGATCACATGATGAAAGCAAATTAAAACCCCCTTAGAACATATCATACTCAAATGCATAAATCCACGGCTTCTTCAGAGCTGGATTCTGGGCTGCAAGGCTTCAGTACAAGGTTAGGTTCTTCTATCAGTGCTTTTATTTGACTCTAAAAGAAGAATGATTTACAGAAAATGAAGAAAGACAAATAAAGAGACCACACACTAGTATATAAAAAGACAGAGACAGAAAATAGTTTTTTTATGAACTAGGAGCAACCTGTGACTTTACATTTGAACCATGCCACTCTTAATAGATCATAAACTGTAACACCTCACCTCTTTTTTTCCTTACTGTTCAAATTTGATGACCAAGGTTGTAGTTTGGCTCTCCAGTCTCGATCCCCCAGTAAGCAGCGTTTAGGCCATGTGAATTCTGGATTTTGTGCATGCATCTCTTTCCTCACGGAAAAGTTGCAGCAAATCTCTGTTGGAGCTGATACAGCACAAGTCTCTCCTGGCACCAGTAGACCACAAATACCTCACTCACAAACATCCTGCTGAGTTCAGTAGGTTTTCTCTCTCTCTGGATCTTAGGCTGCTTTCTTCATTGTTTTAGGGTGAAGGTTTTTACCTCATCTGCAGGCTTAGCCTCAGCCTCTCTTGCTGGAAGGCCATTCTTTTCTTTTCCACTTGTCTTCTGGCTATGAGAGGGCCAACATTGTGCTTTCCCTTTTGTAATGTTTAAAAGACCACTACTGCTTCCTTGTGACACTACCTGTGCCCCCTTTCCCCAGTTTCGTCAGGCCAGTTAAGTGGGAGAGATTGGGGGATTGAACAATTTATGCTTTTTCTTTGCTGTCTGGCTTAAATTAACAGGGTTAGAATTTGAGGTCTTATAAATATGAAGTTTTAAAAATTCCCCTGGGAAATTTAAGAAAGCCTACAGAGGTTTAGCTGAATGTGAAGATTAATGGCCTACATACTTTTTAACTAAGCTGTTTATTATCTGGAAGTTGACTTATTTCACTGAAAATACAGAGAAAAAAAGACAGGGGAAGAAAGGGTTTTTTTGGTAGGTGAAAGTACTTTATAAGTTTGTATGATTCTAAGCAGACAAACATATTAGACTTCTGCAAAAGTATAAAGTTGGTATACATTTTAATATTCTAACACAGTATATAATGCCTATGCTACTGTATGGCTACCATAGCAGGAAAGACACTTTTACAGTCAAATGCATTAAAATACTCTTCTCTGGAAGTTCATATTTTGTAATATTAGACTTCACACATGGAACATTCAGTACAAACCCCTATTTTTTTGTGTGTTGGGCAAAAATCAATTTTAATGCTAAATTTGCTTTTGATATGGTCCAATAGCAATGCAAAATGAATGAAGACTAATAAAATAACACAAAGTTAAATGCAAGTCTGAATTCTTGCCTTCACTCTCATTTTACCTGGATTTGATAAATGACATTGCCTGCATTCTAGACAGTATGAGTTGTCATATTTTTCTAAGATCTTGTCTAGTGGAAAAGTTAATGCATTTTCTCTCTCTCTCTCTCTCTCTCTCCCTGAATTTCTCAGTGTGGTAATTGCTATGTATTTTTAAATTTAATTTAATTTTATTCTTTGAGATGAGAACTTTAAGTTGTTCTGTCAGGATGTCCTTTGATGCCAGGTGCATGTCAAATTTGTGGACACACACGTGGCTTAGAGACTCTATTCATACTTTGCACATTAACAAATGAATCATCTAGAAACCATATTATCAAATTTTCTTTGACAGCCCCAAATTCATTTACTTGACATTAGCAGGTTTTTTTTTCTAAAAGGCTTGCGTGAAATTTTCCTTTAATCTACCCTTTTGCTATGAAAGAAGAATGTGAAGAATGTAAAGAATTCAAACTTGCTGACTTTTCATTACATCTTCTTTCCTGTCTCTCACTTCTTTGTTGCAATTATGCAAAAGTCGTTTTAGCTGTATATTAACATTCAGATTCTAAGATTTTTTTTGTTTTAATTACTCCTAAAGATTAAATATACAAATTAAAATATAATAATAGAATAATCCTGTGTTATTAGGTTTTCTTTTTCTACCATTTTGTATGTTTTTCTAAATGAAATTTCATTGAGGAAATACATTTATGTATTTTTTCACTTTGAGATAAAAATGCTGACTAACCTTGTAAAGAAAATGTGGAAGAGGAGCTAAGAGAAGTGTGGGTCACAGAAAGTGAAGGTATGAATAGGTTTTGGATGGGATATTAATTTTCTTCATAGTAGCTTTATGGTGCTATGTTTTGGATTTGTGACTACTACTGCGTTAATAATGGACCAATGTTTTAGCTATTGCTGAATTGTGCTTATACAAGATCAGGGTCTTCTCTGTTTCTAATGCTGCCCTGCTAAGAAGTAGTCTGGGGTGGACAAGAATGGGGAGGGGACAGCTGACCCCAGCTGGGACAGCCAGGACAGCTGACCCCAGCTGACCCAAGGGACATCCCAGGTCATGGGGCGCTGTGCCCAGCAGATAAAGCTGAGGGGAAGAAGGAAGACATTCACAGGGCCATTTGTCTTCCCAAGTCACTCTTATGTGTGATGGAGCCCTGCTGTCCTGGGGATGGTTGAACACCTGCCTGCCCATGGGAACTGGCGAATTAATTCCCTGTTTTGCTTTGCTTGCACGTGCTGCTTTTGCATTTCCTATCAAACTGTCTTTAGCTCAGTCCACAAGTTGGGTTGCATTGTCTTCGCAGTGAAGGTTCACCTTCTCAGAGTCAAATTGATTACTACACTTATTTTGAGAATTTTACATGAGAATTTTATGCAACATAAGACTGAAAACAATAATGTCAAGATTTTTTTTTTTTGGCCCTCTTCTCTAATGATTCATGCCATACTTCTTCAAACTTTCTGGAAGCACTTCATCTTGAGGACTTGGACACTGCCCTCATCTCTTCATTCTCTTCCTGCAGGTTTGCCAGTTCTTTGGTCTTTTGTTCTCAAGTTTCTAAATATGACTTGGGGTGCTTGGAACCATTTATTGCCCTGATACATTGAGACTCCATTTCCACCAATGCCCTGCAGAAGTACAAATAGCTAGGGTAAGAGTAATTGTAAACTGCTGAGAGAAAACTGAGTTTGTGACATATGAATGTCCCTTGGTAGCTGCAATTACATCTACACAATGCTTCTGCTGTAGGCAAAGCCACCTTACACCACTGTTTCTCCAGGGTATAAAGTCTTTAATTGCATACATGACTAGAAGTGGGAATTAACCTACATAAGTGTGAGACTGTTGGAGAATGTAAGAGGAAAACTACCACACATCACACATTTTTTTCTCAAAAACTGGATCCTTTTTCTTCGTTAAACCAAGCCGCCACACTCATTTCATTGGGGACTTCTCTTCTGAGTATGCTTGGGCTTAATTGCTGTTCTTTCTATATGTTTCCATGTTTGGGTGTTGGGTTTAATTGCTGTTTTTTCTACATGCTTCTTTTGTACCAACACCTCTGCAGAGAAGTATTGCCTGCATTTGTGAAAGCCACTTCCCTTGTACATGTTTAACAAAAACTTTAGTATTATAAAGAAATTAATTACTATTCTAATCAGTTTGCTGGTGTCAATCTGATCCGTTCGGAGTCATATATACTTCTAAGATAGGCTCTTTTTCTCTACTATAAGCCAATCTTCCTTCTTAACTTATGCACTCAGACCCTTAATCATTTTGCATGGCCTTTGCTGCGTGTTTTCATTATCAGCAATGTCCTTCCTATAATAAGTAGAGTTGATTCAGCTGATACTCATTAGATATGCTGTCTCCTCCAAATATCAAATGTTCCTGCAATATTCGGAGGTATTTCAGTGAATGTGGTGTAGGAAGATGAAAGTGAGGGAGACAGACATCTAATCTTCCAAACTTAAGTGTCATTTGGTTAGCAATGACTTTGAATATCGATTTACATAGCTGTGAATCAGCTGTCATGCTTGGTTGTATACTCTGCTGACTCCACGTATGATCATGTCCCTTTCTAACACCTTCCCCTCAACATAATCATACAGAGGGAAGAAAATTTTTCATTTGCTTGATACAGCTGATGAAGCCCCTTCAGTTACTCGAAATGGATCCCAGTTCACTGTGTTAGGAGATAAATGGGGCACTCATATCAGCTTCTGCAGATGCTGACTTGTTTCTCTGTACTTGGGCTTGATCTACAGCTAATGGCATCTCGATTTGGCCCAAATTTCTTTAGCAGTAAGATCAACACTAACAATATGAAGGCCAAAATATGGCCTCTGTAATTCTGGTGGCTTCAAAAGAGCTGTGTTGACAGGTAAATTAGTAGGAAATTTGGCTTAAGGAGACCAGAAATGCACAATATTCCTAATGTAGTCTCGTTACCGACCTATTTAACAGAAAAAGACGCTGATTATATATACAATGTAAATCCCAAGGCCTTTTCTGCTTCTGCCAAATACTGTAGAGAGGGATTTACTGCATTATCCATTATCATGTCCAAGTCTATTCTTGGTTTGTATTGTGCTTCATTTTAGGCTATAGTCTCTGTGGATAGTTTTGATCCTCCCTTCTCTCATTACTTTATGCTTCTCTATGCTGAACTGCATAAGCCAATTATCAGACCATAAACCTCATCTATCCAAAACATTTTGATGTGTATGCTCTGTGCCTTTGTGGCCGCTGCCCTCCTACTATTTTGTCCCATTATCAAACAAAGGCATATTTTAAATATTGTCATACACACCCCCCGGCCCCTTTCAAAGTAATTCTTAATTAGATAATGATTAATTAGATGTTTGTAAAGTACTCTGAAAAAACAAAGTGCTATAGAAGTGCAAAGTATTATTATTAATATGCATCATCAGTGTTATTAATACAGAGCTTTGCTGCGGCAGCCCTGTCAGTGCATTCATTCTCCTGAATTGTCCACTCTTTTCCAGAACAAACCATTTCCTCTTTGCAAGGCAGCTTTTAATCCAATTCAGTGCATTTACCCTTTGTAATGTACTCTCTGACTTACTAAAGAAATCACTCTGTAGTGTCATGTGGCACTGGGAGCAGTTGTGAAATGCCGACGGATTCTGTGGCCATCCTTTTCCCACACATTAACAATCCAGCAACGTGTTCAAAGAATTCAAGCCAAATTGGCACACATGCTTTTCTTTTCAAGAATCCATGTACTATCACCCTTACTGAGGGTGTTGCACTGTATTGTGAGTACCCCTGTCGCGCAAAAAAAAAATGCAGAGAACAAGACTGCTGACCTCGTCAGATGAAGCTCGGCAGGAATGCAGAAGATTGGCTTGGCTAGTTTCAGATGCTGAATTAAAAGAGAGAAAATAGGGAAGACACATTTAAAAGGGACAAGGCATTTTTTCCATGATAATGCCCTGTTCCACCCCAAGACGTCTACTTGAAAGTTTACAGAGGCACATGCTCAAATTTTCAAACAAATTTTCTAAAAGTCAATAAAACAGTTCCAAGCCCAAAGCCATCTAAACTGTAAATAGCCTTTTCTGCCGAAAATTATGCTTTCAGTTAACACAATAGATGCAAATACACTCACTTGGCAGTCTCTGCTCATCTACATCTGTTAGAACAGTGTGAGATCTGCTTGCCTGTTGGTCAGAGTCTTGCTCCAATGTACAGGTTCCAGGCAATTAAAAGTTTACATAGGCAGACTTGAAAACACCATGGAAAAATTCTCTTTTCTTCAGAAAGTACCTTCACTGTGCCAACTGAACAACATTGGAAACATATGCCAGCTAGAGTTAATTACTCTAGCTTATACTAATATGACATGAAGAAGGAAAGGGAGGCAGAGTCCATAGTTCTTACTAGCTGCCAAAAAGAAAAGCTGTATTGCCCTAGGTGCTGCAACACCTATATGGACCACATTGGAGTATAAGCATTAGAGCCAGGTTGAAAGAAGAAATATTGAAATGGCTAATAAAACAAATTGAAATTTGGAACTTGTACCAACAAATTGCCAACAATCTACCAGGGATAGTCAGCAGCAGCCTTACAGAAGAGGGGAGTAGAAAACAAGATCTATAGTCAATAACCTTTACCTCTAGGAAAAGATGCTGAATGGGACTGTACATAGTGCAGTTATAGCTTTGCCTAGCAGGTTAGCCATCTGACTTCTAGTCCACAGTCTAAACTGAGACAAAAATCAATAGCAAAACACCCTATAGCTACATGATCCAAAGCCAATAAAGCTGGAAACATTTTCTGGAATGAAAGTTGTTTTGCTTTTATGTTGCTGACCTTCCCAAGGCTAAATAGGTAATCAGTGATTCTATTGTTTTCTGTTCCTTTTGTTTGTTCTAGTACATGTCAGGCTCTGCAGAACTGAGTCTTTGTTCTCTGTATTTAATAGTCATAATAAATATGACTAGATGGCCTTTAAAAAGATGTTCTAAAAGACACTCATAGGCTTGCAAAAATATCCTAAAACCTCCCAGTGATCTTATATATATATATATATATATCTCAACATGTGATGACCAACAAAGCTTCTAATACAGATGTTCCAAGAGAATGAAAATCTGTGTTAAGTAAAGTCAGCACATAGGATACAGCTCCAAACCATGTGGTCATAATTTCAACAGCTTGATATCACAACGCCTAAGCAGGGAGTCTGGGCTAGGTTGACGATTTTCTTTTGTGTTTTGTTCTCATTACAAATTTAAAAGCAAGTAACAGTCCTGGACTTTTCCAATTAAGAAAATATGTTTATTACAGAATAACTGGTTGTGCAGTGTTTCAAAAGGATGCACATCTCATACTTTAGGGCAGGCGAATGGTGATAATGAAGTTAGCTGTGCCTTCAACTGGTGAAAGCTTTCTGGTCTCTGGTCTACAAAAACATCTTCCATACTCGTTTAAAAAGTGCCACAGAAATGTAACACCTCGCTGCTGCTGATTGCAAGTAAATGATATTACTTCCTTATGGGAGCTCTACAGGAGCAAATATCACAGAAGGAGATGTCCTGAAGTCAGCTGTTGTGTCCAGGATAGTCACAGGGACAGAATTTGACTCTCTGCCGTGGATTTCTACCATAAAAAAAAAAAAAGAATAAAAGGGCGCTTAACCAAAAAAAAAAAAAATCAAGCTGTGGCCATCTTCAGTAAAAACTGGTTTTAGCTGAACTTCTCTATGACACCAAAAGAGAGATAAAAATTGTGCAAGTCCAGGTGTGTGCATCAGCTCGAGTGGTACAGCCTAGTAAAATGACATGTATGTATATTGGAACCCTAGAAAACAAAATACTCAACTGCTAGAAATGTTTAACCGTTTATAAAGAGCATTGGTCTTGTAAAATGGAGAGTGAGGATGAAGGTCTTGCACTGCATTGCCAAGACAGCTGTGGGTGAGCTGTGCCTGGAGCAGTGTGAAGGGTCACACATATGTAAACTTGTGGGGTCCTCCTAAATCAGATTTCTTATATCTCCAGCTGTATTTCTTTCACTTTATAGGTTCTGCTGCTCTTGATCTACACATGTAAAGTGTCCTGCTGCCTCTTTCTGGCATTTTATTGTGTTCTGTCTACCATTTGCTTAACTAATAATTTTCCAGTTTACTTGGACATGCCCAAATTAAAAATCCACATTAATATGCTTACGTAATCAAAGCTTAGGTTCCCAGATATGTACCTCTTTTTCTGGGCAAATCTTAAGGTCAGTGTAAATTAATTTAACTCAGTCTTTTTAAAAAACAAAAGTTTTTCCTTTATTTGAATAAAGGGAATTTCAGGTCATGATTAATTTTATTTTGTGTGCATCATATTCAACAGCTGCTATTCAACTATTTCTTTCAGACATTAAAAAAAAATCCTTCAAAAACAAGAATACGTGAAAAAAATCAAACTCTGGGATCACAGCTGGTGGTTTTGACTTGGATAAAATAACTGGGTTCATTAGATATGAAGTGCATGGTATAGATACAATGCAATGTCTCTTGAAGGAAAAATGTTTCCTGCTGCTTTCTTGCACTTTTGGGCTAAGCAGAGTGAAAAAATTTCCTTTAACAGTGACTAAGTTCATGCATATGGATAGATCTTGTGGAAGAGACAATGCATATCTTGGTTCTCACAGTAAATTGATTGTCAAAACTTTTAAATGGCTGTAATATGTAAAATATTTTCACTCAGATGTAATTTTAGTGTCTTTAATTTTCTAATTTCCAGTGTTTCTTTAGTGTCTACAGTGCATATTTTCCTCTAGCCTCTCTTTTGAAGGTTATGAGGCCCCTTTCTCTATATTACATAATAGAGATGTTTGTAAAGATATGGATTTAATGAAAAAAAAAATCTCAAAATAAATGTTAATTGTTTGGCTTAAAAGAAAGTATAAAAACCCAGTTTGTCTGATATTTGTGAACCATTCTGATTGCTACTCCAATAATAAAAAGAAATACACAATAATACATGAAATTTGTGAATAAAATAATAATTTTGGTAAGGTTTCAAGAAAAGAAAGCATTTCCCAATATTTTTCCAAGAGATAATTTTGTAATATATATAATGAAAAAAGAGTAAATTTAAAATATGTTTAATAAAACTCATCATCATTTTCTAGATTTTAGTTACTCATCCTAATATTAAGGATATTTACTTTTTTGAGCTACCAGTGGCTGGGATTTTCCATGGTACTGGTTAAGCAGGTTTATTATTTCTCATTCTATGTCAAAATCACTTTCATAAACAGGTCTTACTGTATAGATAGAAGAACATACACTTTTATAGACAACAAGGATACAATCTAACTGCTCTGTCTGAACAGGATAAAAGAATTTCACATAATAGGATTATCTCCATCTCACTTAACTCCATCCATCCAGAAATTAGATGTCTATCCGTAGGTAATTGTGTAGCCTCTCTCTGTTGCCATTGTAGCCAGGGAGGTAGCAGAAGGAACCTGCAGGCAGTTAAAATTTGTTTCCATGAAAGCACTGCTTGAAAATTATTAGTTAAACTGAATAATAGAGATCAGAGTAATTTCTGAGGCATTCAAATAAAATGGCATTAGGTTGTGTTGAAGGAGAGCATAGCGGTGTCAAGACAAACTGCTGTAGGAATTTCTTGTGGACTGGTTTTCAGATTAATTTTATTTAATATTTCAACTACTGTTGACTGTTAGAAGATGCAGAGATTGTTAAAAATGGGCTGATGACCAAAAAGAGATGTTGCTATACTAAGATAAAAATCTCTCAGAAAGAACTGTCTGATCTTGAGACAATTTGGCCTGATGATAAATGTACAATGCAAATTAAAGTTATAAGTCTACTGGAAATTCTATCAAGCATTTTTTTTTTTGGAAAATGAGAGGCCCATCAGCAAGAACTAGGAAAGGAAAGGAAGATCCTGAAAGCAGAAAACTATTATAGAATAACTGAATGACCATGAATGGATGATAAATGCATTAAACATTAATTTCTTCTATGGAATAGAATAACATTAAATTCTATGAATAAGAAAAAACATCAAAATATTTCAGAGAAGTATATTGACATCAGAAATTATAATAAGGACTCTCCATCTGGAATTTTACTCAGTTCTATAGTTGATCAAGATAAAGATTACATCCATACTTAAATGAAAATTAATCTGAAGCCCAAAGATGCTTAAAAGACAAATAAGTTCTCATGGGGCCTGGATAAATTTAATCTGGATATTAACAGATAGATTTTAACCACCAGAGATGTGAAGTTCTGAAGTAGCCTTCCCATAGGAGCAATGAGAAGAAAAATGCAAAATAATTTCATAATGGAATTTATTACATTTTTAATGAGATTCCATGACATGGTCACCTGAACAGAAAGATGCTTCAAAACTTGAGGGATTGCTTCCACTTCTGTATTTTTATGTCTCTAGACACTTGTTGTAGGCTGAGTTATGTTTTATTAGAAAAAGTGACAATATTTTAAATGTTGTAGCCTACTTTTCCCATGCAGGAAGAATACATTAGAGATAGTTCTCTGGGGTCTGTTTGACAAACAGACTGAGCTCACTTAAAATGGTTAAAAATAAGTGTTTGTCAGATAGATCACCTGCAACTTCTATGGAAAGAAGCACTCTCAGGAAAAAAAAGTAATTGGGAAGAAAAAATTTGGTTTAGAAAAAAGACCACAGAGGTGTGAGCTACATAGTAAATTAAGTTAAATTTCTATTCTTTTCCACTCAAGTTATAATCAATTTTTTGCATGCTTTATAAGATTTTTTTGGAACTAAATTCTAAAAGCCTGGAGCTTGAAAGAGGAGAGATTTTCCTCCACCTACAGTCTCCTCTTGGAAGGTGTGGGAGGAAGGTCAAAGGGAGTTAATCCAGCTAATGAAAATTGGGAATTATTCTCATACAAATCTTGGATAAATTCTGTCTAAAATACAGATAAAATTTAATTGCTTGTAATCAAACATAAGAGACCAAGCCCTTATCCTCAGGCAATGTAATTGTTGAGAGTTTTCTACACGTGAAAAGGAAGAGGAGGAAAACAGTATTTCTTGCAAATATTTTCATCTATGAGAGTTTCAACTAGCCAGAAGTTCCACAAGGCAATTGCATAAATAAACAATTGCCTTTTAAAATAAGGCTTAAGTAATTCAATTGAGCCATGGGAAATCCAGTCCAAGTTTTGTGCTAATGAGGAAGTGTCATAAATATTCACATTTTCTTGCCATTAGCCTTATAATTTACTACCTACAGGTATAGAGATAGATGAGGGATCTTACACTTAAACCTTCACTGCAGAATAATGAAGAAGGAAAGAAAGAAAATTAGCTTATCCAGCTACATTTTTAGTGAGCAGCCACTAACAGCAATTGTGCAGTAATGTCATTGATCTTGGGCAGACAGACCAAGAAACTCAGAGTGATGTAAAAAGTAGAGCAATGGAAATACAGAGCAAATGGCTACACTGGCAGGGTATGGTGTTACTGTGAGAGGAACTCTGGGGGTGTCTATTTATTATTTGTATACGATATCATGGGGACAGAGTTCACAGAAATTAAATTTACCAAGACCAGAAAAATATTCTATTTCTGTGTCTGCACTGCTGAGGCCAGCAACTGAAATAATAATTTTGTCTTGACCCTATGCAGTCTGCAAATGGTTTATGAATGGGAATTAGACAGACTCACTGTTTTGCATGATCATTCACTCCCTTTGTTTGCACACACAAAAAATACTGATGGACTATCATTATCCAAATTGATAGCAGCTGTGCTTACTAAAAAAATGTTTTCCTCAAATCTGTTGACATGTCACTGGTAATAAAAAAATAAAATATGTCATATGGTGCACTGAAACTCCTGAATTACTTGTCACAGACCATTTAAATGTGTGCTGCATTCAATCCAAGAAATCTCCTGTTAAATTAATATATTTGCTAGGCCCTTTAGTATAGATTCTCCCATCCTCTGGGGAAGTATTTTGAAGAAATCCTTAAAAATCTAAATATTTAACTTCCTTTCACATTTGCATAATTTAATTGGAATTTTTCTTTTAGCTTGTTTTTTCCCCTTCCCCAAATTTCAAGTTATCCACCATTTTGTTTCTTGAAACTAACGTACTCTCATATTAACTCACCAGGGACCAGCCCATGAACTCCCTCTTTAGTATCAGGGGACTGGGAATTGATTAACACTGTGCTTTGCAGGGGGAACCAAACGTGCTCTCCTGGCAGCCAGAACTGCTCAGAACCCATGTGAGTTAAGGTCCCAGCTGACAACCTTTGCTGAGTAGCTGGGTGTGTGAAGTGCTGCAGACTCCTGTGTCCTGCCAGGCTAATCACAGTCGTGGCTTCAATAGCTGCTATTAGCTCTCTCTCAGAGGCCACCTGCAAAATATCACACCCCCAAAAAAGCACTCAGCACTGCTTGTAGGTATTTGCAATTTTTTTTTTCAGGTTAATACAAAGTTTTTGAGCTTATACTTTTGAAGGTTGCGTTCATGATCTACTAGATTGGATGCCTATCTTACTTTCTCCGTAGGCAGAACCCTGGGTTTCTGGTGAGATGAAGACATGGCCAAAGGAAAAAAGCAAATAGGGAAGAAGATTTTTAGGGGTCATGTTGCAACCCTACAGAAAGCATAATATTCTTTGAAGTTCAAAAAGTGTGCTTTTTCTGAAGAAATAATTAGCCTCTACATAGGAAAAGCCCTGCCTTGTTTAGGTGTCATTTGATGGCATATCTGATTTGATTGCATGGTGCCTACAGACAGTAAGTTCAACTGAGACCTTTTTCCTAATGATGCTACAGGCAAAGGCAGCAGACGTGTGTCCCTGCTCTGTGCAGCTGACAGTCCCAGCTGAACAGACGAGGAAACCTCAGGGAGATGAAATAACTTACTGTTGTTCAGAACCTGAGCCAGAGTTAATGCTTGTCTTTCAAAACTCAGTGCAGTGATTTGTCTAGTACATCGCCTTACCTCCTGTTCTCACCAAAAAGCAAAATAAAACATACAAAACCAAGTGTTGTAGATAAGATAGACTCTAAAACGAGGAGATCAGAGAGAGGCAAAAAGCCATTGGAAACCTAAGTTCAAAACAGGGAGCACAGTGGAAATACAGAAGGTCAGAAGCAGCAACAGAAAGAAAAGGGGAAGATATTGTAAGACAGAAAATAGCATGCTTGTTTCCTATCCTGAGAACAAAATACCTGTCTGCTTGCTCTGCCCTCTCAGAGGTTTAAAACTTCAAGTAACAGAAGGCACCATTAAGCCAATTCCACTGGCTGCATTGTGATGGACTGGCCAAGTCCTCCCTTCACAGGCCTGGAAGCTGTGGCTCCCTGCTCTGGGAGCAAAATCAGGAGGTGAGGTCACTTGTTACCTGATCTCTATGGCAACAGGAGGCACTTCATTGACTCATCTGCTTCTTCTGCTTCTCCCTTTTTTTCCTGGGAGCTGAAACTTCTGGCTGTGGATTTATGCTCCACCTTATGCTGACATCGCTTCCAATGTGCTCTGGTATTGGCTGGGATAGAGTTAATTTTCTTCATAATAGCTCATATGGAGCTGTATTTTGGATTTGCATGAAAAAAATCAGATGTGACTCCCTTAGAAAGAGTGATATGAAAAATTCAGGAGAATGACATTTTCTTTCACTAAATAATTGACCAAAGAAAGGAGATTGTTTAGAAGGAAAGGGGCTGAAGACAGAAGCTACCTATTTTTGTCAAGACAACGTAGAGTGCAAAGATATATGGAGAAAGTATAATTGTCAGTCACTTTCCCATGAAGAATATTTTATGCGGTAATAAATGAGACAAACAGGCACTGAATAGGGCTTTATGGGAAGCAGTTTTGGCTCAGTTGTACCTCTGCCTCTCAGGATGTCTCCCATTAGTCACTCAGCTGATGAATTTGCTCAGCAGTGGTGGCAGTTTCAGGAAAAGAAGAAACAGCTCTCAGAAGATTCAGCAGTTTAGTTTAAATACATTTCCTCTCCCATGCCTGCTCCGTGCTGAGCTCGTGTCTCTCTCTCTGCAGCTGTTGCCTGTTTCATGGGTACCCTCTCCTTCATGTTCATCACCCCATCCATCCCTGGAGGCAGCGGAGCCAACCAGCACCATCATTTCACAGCTATGTCATGGGAAGATACCAAGGTTTTAGGGCCCTCAGAGTTTAATCTGAGCCCTGAAGACACCCAAAATTTTGTTCAGGATTCAGAAATCTTCAGCAATTTCTTGGGATTGAGACGTTTTGAGTGCAGGTGTGATATCTCCCTTGAAGTTGTGGTTACACTCTGGTGTGGCTGGCATGGTTACCTGGTAGCTGGAGCCTCACCTGTGTGAGCTGCTTGTGCATGAGCCAGCCAGAGCCTGCTATGCAGAGGAAAACAGTGCCGAAAATCTCAAACCGGCTCTGCCAAGAGCTTGCACCTGAAATCTGTGTAGCTGCAGTGCATGGTGCTTCATATAAGGCAACCCCATCATGAATATTCTTTGGCTTGAGCTGACAGCAGTTTGAGAAGCTCTGCTCTGCTTTCTGCAATTTGTTATAGACACTGCTTCCTCCTATTTAAAATAGAGATAATGTTACTTGCAAAACATGCTGAGATATGTGCTGGGATGTGAATTCGAGGGAATATTCCAATTCCTCTAATGGCTTCCTTTCAAACCCTGAAGCAGAGCCATGTGAATTGTTTTGTCAGCTGTATTGCAGGATTTGTCTATTTTTGTGGCTGACAAACCTTAATCCCTCACAATACAATAAATTTTCCCATTTACCCCTGACATGGCATTTGATAATGTAAGCTATTAAATAATAATTGTTGTAGTGAAGGGCAGTGTATTTGCCCACTCTTAGAGACTTCTGAAATATTAATACATGGAGCTATTGCTGCAGCTGTCTCAAATGTGCCTGCCCTGTTTATGGAATGTACTGGATGCTCTAATTAAACCCATTTTCATTTAGTCAGTGGAAAAAAAACCAACAAAATTGCTTTGTGCACCAGGTTGGTTATTTAATTGGGATGGGGATAACGAGGAAGCAGAGGAAGAACAAGTGAGTTATCCCCTGCAGGATACTGAGAATAAACACTTTTTGCTTTGAAAAATCATTGATATCTGTTATTGTCTTGAAATTACTGTTACTTACTAAATTTTGGTCACAAGCTAGTAGTGGGATCTGAAGATGCTGTAGGAGTCACAGAGCTGAGGTAAGATAAAGTAATTTCTTCAAAGATAGTGGCTTCCACTGGGACTTGGACAGCTAATGGGATTGAAGAGTTTGCCCTCAGGGCCATGAGTTGTGACTGAACGCATTAAAATGAGGGAACAGCTCAGTGGCTTATGTAAAATGAGATGGTGGCATGAGTCCAACTATTGAGTTCACAGGTATCTCCATCTACATGCTAATGTTGAGGTTTGGGCTTAGTGTTCTGTGAAAGAGCAGCACCTCTCATAATGGACTGCAAGGCTCCAGCTTTCTAATTCCAGCCACAGGGAGGACCTTATTTTTATACAATTGTCTCTATGCACATAAAAACATTTAAATATTAATAAAGAAGAGGCAGGAATCTATGCATATCTCCCAGAAAATGATTCTCACCTCAGATGTAGAGTCGCCTTCCCATTATGGTGGTCCAGGGAATCCCAGGTCCTACCATTCCAAGTGAAACAGTTTCAAGAGCTGGAGTGAGACAATAGCCCGTATCCTGGTCCCATATGTGATAGGAGATGACCACAGAAGCTCCTGAAAACCGGAATTACAAGCACCAGCAAAACCGCCTTGAATACCTAAGCAGTCAAACTCTACTGTCTTTAAGTGAGAAAATCAGACCTCTATGGGCTGGAGTGAAAAAAAGATTTTTCAGTTCTGTCTAGAATTCTGTAGGAAGGATAAAATACATATCAATATCAATATATACTTTACAAAGCACCTAATGATAAGGGTCTTCATCAAATTGCTAGAGTTCTCTAGAAGGGCTTGGAAAGCCTTTCTAGAACTCTCTCAATAGGAAGTCTGGAAATGTTAAATCACCTCACTTGTGAAATGCCTCCTTCACTGCACAGATGGATGCTTGGGGAAATATTTTCTCCTGAATCTGCATGCAGACCTGCGGACCTCATTCATTTGGTTGGTTAAAATACTGTCTTTGTTAGACATGATGATTTAAGGTTATAACTGAATAAAGTTTTTTAAGAAAAGCAATACTGTTTGTTAGGAGAAATCTTCAAGCATAGTACAAGTTCAGGAGCTACTGTTCTGAATATACAATGTTTAGTAGCTATTATGTCTCCTTTTCCTGCTCCATAGGTACCAACTGTTTTTCTCTCAATGGACTTAACTGGTTAATAAAATCAAGTAAAACTCAAAACAGTTCTTCTCTACCGGTATTTAGCTGGCAGACTAGTGTCTCTGGTTCAAAACAAGAAAAGCATACTTAAAACCATGATTTTTTTCTCTCTCAAGCTACTGCAGTTGGTTGATAAATTTAATACACCGATGAGAAAAACCTCTTCTTGCATCCACACCTAAATTCTTTTTTTTTTTTTTATAACTGTTCACATGAGCCACTTTAAAAAAGAAGAATAAAAATGCATTTTAATGCCCTCATATTAGGGTCAAAAGCAGCTTCACACTTACTCCATTGACAGAACCATCTTTCTGACTCTGACCCTCCAGAAGCAAACAGTTTCTGAAATGTATTGTGTTTACAGGGCTTTTGGAGACGAGATGAGCCCCACTGTGTAACTGCAATTTCGTTGGAACATGCAACTGTCATGTAATGCAGCAAACAAATTATGAAGCATATTACAGGCAAGGATTGGAGGTTTTTTTGAAGTCAAAATACAACTCCTTTTTTTCCTTTTCTTTTTAAGTGATTGTCAGTGGAGTAAAAGGGCTTAGAAAACTGTAGAAACAGTAGATTTTATACGGCACCAACAGAGAGTCAATTGCCTTATTACTAATGCTGTGTCTCTTTTCAAAATATTGATTAAAAACTCATCCATTCCATTTGACCTATCAGCTATAATATCACGATCTCATACCTGTTCTGAAGCTGTCTAGGAATGTATGTATATCTATGTAAAACCTATGGATTAATGACTTTTTGGGATGTGGGTCTAATTTTGAGGGGGGTATACATTACTCCTTTAAAACACAGCTAGTGTTCCACAATGAAGCAGGAACTGCATTTTAGTTCAGTGCTTAAACCAAACCAAAAGGATACATTTGCATTGACCTGAATTGACTGTGTGGGAAAAGGAACAGTGAAAGAGAGAAAGGGAGAATTGCTCCATTCCTTGCTCTGTTAAAGAAATACTTTACAGTAAATAGAATTGCAGAGATAGGAAAAATCTCTACCTCAGTTTTGACTTGCATTTAATCATGAAGGTGGTAAACAGCAAAGCTCATTGATTCAGCTTGGGAGGCAGCTTAAACAGTATAGGAAAGCCTTAAAAGTATAGGAGAGCATATAAAAACTTCTTGATCCAATTCTTACTGGCCTTGTGAAAACCATCTAAAGCCTATGGTTAATCTGGCTTGAGAAAGGAAAACATTTAGAGCACATTAAAATGAATCATACTGACATTTTCAGAAAACAATGCCTGTTTTCAGTTGAGTTGGAACCATTTGCTAAATTAATCATTAGTTTCAGTATAGTACAAAATTGCATTTTTTTAATGATTAATCCATCCAAGCTACTGCCCAGACACTTTTCTGGTGTAAGGGAGAAACGTTTTCCCTTAACTCTATCTAGCTCTGATGATTGCTCACATAATTCACACACTCTTATTGACCAATGATCCCAATCAAGGGTTTGGAGATGTGTAATTCTAGGCAGTGTGACATCTTCCCAAAAAGACCTTATGATTTTATCTGTGAGCTGAGGAACAAGATGGATAGAGCAGAGAGATAAGGGAGAAGAAGGCAATAAAATGTTATTAACATTAGTGTGGTAAGCAGTGATTAAAGCACAGGAGGACTTTTCTCATGTCAGACCATATCCCAGCAGAGGTGACTTTTAAAGACCTCAGCACAATTCAGTTGTAGATGTCCCACAGCTCTGCTCAAAGACAAGGCTGTGACTCTAATGTGCACATTCCCTGATTTGTCATCTCTCCAGCTGCAGGGATGGAGGAAGAGAGGGCCCTTTACAGGGGGTGGTGGGGGATTGTGGCAGAGCCGTGGCTGCTGCAGGAGTGGGGCTGTGCTGGGGGCTCCCCACACTGCCTGGGACTGCCAAGAGTACAGGCAGAAGAGGGAGCAGGAGATCAGTGGGTTGCTCCCTGCTCCTGAGACCACTACTAAAAGTGTGGTACCTCATCAATCATTGGCCTTGATGGAATAGAAAATAAGCCATTATGACTTTTTATGGTCTTTTATTAGCTCCAAAGCACCACATAGGTGTAGGATGTGATTCTAAAATCACAATATAAATGTACTTTCCTAGATGCTAGACTTTTTATTTTTTGAATGACTGTGCAAAACTGTATTTCCCAACATAGAAGTTTTATTTGTTTTTAAATTACATCCATAGGAAACAGGCGTGTTTCCAGCTTCATGAAGGGAGAGGAATAGTATAGGAAAAAAGAAAATACTAGAGTGGAATATGATTCTAGTTGTGCCTGCTGCTTTGTGGGCTTGGTCACTGTAGTACAAGAATTTTGTAATACTTCCAAACAAAGCTAAAGAAACCAATTCTAATATAGCTAACAAATGACCTAAGATATAAATGCAGGATAAAAGCACCCATAAACCTACAGCAGCCTAGAATTTGGGAGAGTAAGAAGACAGTTAAAAGTCTCAATGGAACAGACTATGTCAAGCCAAATTAATATTTTCAGTCATGCACAGATAACAAAGCAAAAGAAGTAAAAATGGAAATTAAAAAGTAAAAATAAAACCCCAACATTTGGAGGAGATGTAAGGAAACATTTTTTTATTCAAAAGAACATAAACTTGTGAAGTGGCCTACCAGGCAACACTGTTGAACTTAAACACTGGGACTGTTCAGGACATTACAAGCTAGTGTCTCAAAGGGATCACGGAATTGAAAATGTAGTGAGACATTACTTATCCCCGGTGATCTCTGATCTTACATTGTATATGAAAGCCATTCTTGCAAAACAGTAGCTGAGCCTGCATGCAGCCTTGCAGGAGCATGCAAAGGCAAATCCACACTCTCTTTG
Source organism: Irena cyanogastra (assembly GCA_013397155.1). Lineage (NCBI taxonomy): Eukaryota > Metazoa > Chordata > Aves > Passeriformes > Irenidae > Irena > Irena cyanogastra. The sequence goes on along the minus strand of VWZV01008034.1, from coordinate 615,893 downwards.
TTGGTGTTGATTTTTTAAACGCTGCTTATTTGTATCCTGAGACTTTCCCTGCCAGCTGTGCAGGGAAATTGTATGCAGATTTCGTCTCTGGTTCAGCTTCATGTACAGCTTTGGCAGGAGGTTCAACAGGTTAAGAAGAATAGATGAAATCTTAAAAGGGAAGGTTCAGGCAATGCACACATCTACATCTTTCTGATCATGCTGCTGCTGGGGTTGGAGACAGGATTTTGTGCACAGAAAAATTCTGATCTACTTAAGTGTAAAGAGTCAGAAATATGATGACAAAACTCTCTTTTTGTTAATGTGGCCTCCTGTGATTTTGATGCTGATTCTTCTCATGTTCTGACATAGTGAAAAAGGTGTAGCCTGTTTAGGTTTCTCTGTCTTTTTAGGGTGGTAATGATGATGATGATGATGATGATGATGATGATTATGATTTGTTTTGTTTTGTTCAAGTTGGCTTTTCTTCCCCTTTTAAGATCTGGATGGTGAGGAGTCAGCTGAACTAGTATAGGAGGGCACAATTTTCCCCAATTTTTCACACTGAGGAAGATTAACTTGGAGGCACGGCATCAATGGGGCAAAGAGGCAAAGTGAAAAGGGGTCTGGAAACACAATATAATTGCATTCAGATCCAGGAAAAACAATGCCTCCTGACACTCCTCTACTCTGCTGCTAAAGAACAGGTCAGGGAAATGCATGTTCTGTCTGTAGCTGAGTTATATGTAGGATAACAGCCCACTTCTGCTGCCTGGATTGAATCAAAATAAGGAGGCCTCTGTTCTAGTGTGTTTCATTTATCCATGCATTGCACTGGCCCCAAAAAATGAAAGGTAAAATCCAGATTGCCTGCTGGTAGAAGCATAGTATCCAAACCCTAGGTAGCAATGTGGGATTTCTTTTCTTCAGCAGTTTCTACTCTTCCAAGACTCAGTGGGTTCCTTGTAAACATCCTTTATGGACAGTGGAGGAAAGGCAGCACTTTACTATCTGTGTTTAGCTGTAGCCCAGATTTAGGAGTGTCATTAATCTCCACTTCTCCACAAGGGAGGCCAAACAGTGTGCAGTCCTTTGGATGTCCCTGCTGGCACAGAGGGATATGTTCAGTCCTGTACCTGGGGACCTGCAGTCTGAACCTTTCTCTCCTTGATGGGCTTTCAACCCACAACTTCTAATTTCCAGCACAGTGTTTTAACCACCACATTGCAGACCAGCCTTGGGGGAAGTAATTTCTGTCTCCTCTAATGTAAGAGTGACTCAGACACAGATCAATGGTCCATTAAGCTGTTTTTCTTATTTGCAACATTACTCTGTAGTGACTGCTCAGGGATGACCATAGGAACTCAACACCACTGTGAAGCAGTTCATTCTCTAATATATCACCCAGCTGAACAGCAAATGTGCAAGGGGGTTTCTAAAGTGGAGTTTTCTTTCAGACCATGGGACTTAGTTTTTCAAATCTATATAAAAATATATATTTATTTATACAATGCTTCTCAACCTCATCTCATGAAAAAGAGACCAATATTTATCTGCATGCCATGTAGAAAAAGGTTTTTTTTTTTTGCTTAAACGTGTTGTTTAGTTGTTTCACTGGTACCTCTGTAATTTGAATGTAACTCTGTTCACTCACTCGATAACTGTCTCATCTTTTACCCACATCTAAGTAAGCTCAGTCTGTTGTATGGAAGAGACAGACTGTACTTGCCATTGCCTTTTTTTGCCTTTCTCTCCATCTTTTCAAGCCCAGATGTAATCTTTTTCAGTTGGGTGGCTGAAACTGTTCACAGCATTTTAGATGCAAGCACAGCGTGCATTTACATAGAAACATAAACATGATTTCCGTTTTGTTCTCTTTTCTTTTCCCAATAATTCCTCCCATTCTATTGCATTTTTGACTACTGCTGAGCACTGAGTTGCTGTTTTCAGAGAACTATCCACAGTAACTCCAAGATCTCTTTCCTGTGTGTAATGGCTTATTTACAGCCCACCATAGTGTATGTATAGTTAGGGCTTTTTTTTCTATACGCCCTTATCAACACTGAATTTCATCTTCCATTTAATTGCCTATTCACTCAGTGCCATGAGCTCCTTCTGCAAGTCCTCACAGTCAGGTTCAGATTTAAGTATCTTGTGTAATTTTGTACATCCCCAGCCTTTTTTACCTCTTTATTTAACTCCTTTTTCCAGATAATTTTTTGACATGCTGACTAGCACAGGTTCTCTAGTAACCCTTCTCCATTTTGAGGACTAATCATTGCTCTTATCTTTTTGTTTCCTGTCTTATGCTGGATATTAATTCATAAGAGGATGTCCCCTCTTACCCAGACAGCTCAGCTTTTCTAAATGGCTTCTGTTAAGGATCATGCCAGTGGTTTTTTGAAATCTAGGAGTGCTGTACAGACTGGGTTGCTGTTTTCCACATTCTTTCAGGCATCCACAAAGAACTCCTACTGAAACACAGCTTCTCTACACAAATTAAGTTGACATTTCCCAAGCATGACATATTTATCACTGTTGTGATTTTTGTTTTCCTTTTAACTTTTACAAAACTTCAGGATACTTGTTACTAGTCAGTTGTTCACTTGATCACTCTAAAACCCTGGGTAAAGACTTCTAGTGGAATTGCCACCTCCTGTTTTTCTGCAATGGGAAAAATTTAGGGATAAGATAGAACTGCTATTAGCTGAGAAAGCTCACATTGAGGACCTTAGCAAACTTAATTTTCAATTATTTTGCCCTGAAACATCTGTCATTGTCCAGTCAGGAACAGTGCTTTAGGCTTATTTCCCATACATTTCTTCTGCTGTTGTGCTTCCTGAGTGGTATTTGATACACATTGCTCACCCACTGGTGATCATGGGTAAACTTTCCACTAATGACATGGTCCTATGGTGAGTGTCTCTGACTTCAACAAGTTGTTCTTCAAAATTTTTCTGTCTGTCTTATGCTTCTATATCCAGCTTCCCAAGGCTTATAAACTTTTCTATTTTTCTTAAGTAGATAAAAATCCAATTTTGCTGAAGAATTTTTATTTCTAATAAACTACTGTTTTCCTTGCAGAATTCTTTCCTGATCCTTTTGGAGCTGGATTTTTTATTTCTTTGTTTATCTTGAGCTTCTAGTACATTGTTTTTTAAATACTCCAAGGTGCCACTTTCAAACAATTTATGTTGTTACATACTCTTTATGTTTTTAGAAGGAGCTCTCCTTTTTTATAATTTCTCTTTAAAAGTAAATATGATGGTTGCAGATTTTTCTGGTTTTTTTCCCTTTACTTTGATTTATTTTTATTACTGATTGATTTTTTTGTGTAGTTTTATTTTGAAGACGATCCTGAAAGTACATGGGAATGCTTACTGTCATCTGGGTGTCTGGCTCCAGAAAGCTGTTGTTTATGATTACTGCAAATGTAGCCTTCCAGTAACATGGGAGTTTTGGATTGTTGTTTTGTGAGGTTTTGTTTGTTAATTTGTTTGAAGTTTGGTATATTTTTCTGCTTTGGTTTGTGTTCTTTTGGGGGTTTTGTTTGTTTTGTTTTACTTCTTTTTTTTAAAAAAAAAAAAGTCCTCAGTGTCTTTTGGAATCTCTTGGCCTTTACTATCAAACCAATGCAGTCGGTAGCACAGCTCTAGCAATCTGCTTATCTGAGCAGGGAAATTCTGTCCTGTGATTTCTGGAGTATAGTTTGATCTGGCTAACTTATTTTGCTTTTGATCTTGTTAACTTATTTACTTTTTGACTCTACACCTTCATTTGTCATTCCTGCCCCTCAAGCCATGAGCTGCCTTTACCATCCACACACACAGCTGGTTTTCTGATACCCATGCAAAATATCTTCAGCATGACCACTTGGGCATTCACCGCTGTCTTGCGGCTTTTGGCAGCTTTTAGCTTTACTTGCAGGGCTTTCTTCTCTGTCCTTTGCTTTCTATATATCAATTTATTGTACTTTCATCATTAACATGCAAAGAGTTTCTTTAGTTGACCACTCCCAGTATGTCCAAAACCTTCCTGGTCTGGATGACTGTCATTCCTTGAGCAGTCAAGAATGCAAGAGTGAGGCTACAGGACATCGACTGAAGGAAAGACATGGAGCTTTGTTCAGGGTCTCTAGGATGCTCATTTCACATTAGACCATTCCAAGGAAAACGGAACCCCAAATCCTTTCTTCTGAGGTTCCTAACTCTCTTCCCAGATAAAATAAGAAGTCAAGGTTAGCTGGTGACAGACAACAGATTTAAGTACTGCATTGTCTACTGCCTGGGATTTTGCTCTTGCTTCAAAAATTATACAGATACCCCCACTGCCAGCAACAGTCACGTAAAATTTATTTTAAGTTTCCATTTTTTAACTTTGACCCACTATTTCTTGGAAATTTTTTCTGGCAACACAGGAAGTAATTTCTTTCATGCCTAAGGGGACCACAAACCTCTTTCAAACATTTGCAGATGGTTTCATGCCCCCTAGCCATCCCTCTGCATGCTACATATGATATCTTTTTAATCCTAAGGCACAGGTTGCTCTATAAAGCTGTAAACTCACAAGAGAACTAGGCTATGTCTCTGTCTCTCTGGTTTTTGATGGTTTTTTTTGGGGGGGGTAGGGGGTGAGTGGTTTTTTTCTTTTCTTTTTTTTTTCCCTGCACAGCTTCAATTATTTCTATTAACATTGGCACATATGCATCCACAGTCAGAACCTGTCCCTGTGAATATGAAGGAAGCTTGGGCCAAATGAAGCTTTTAGTCACACCAGTGGGACCCTGTTGACTTCAGTTTTACCTTCAGGTGATGGCTTTTTGTGTGTGCTGGATGAAAAGACACAGCTCAGACAGCTCTTAGAAATATTCTGCTCTGTTCAGGGCAAAGTGCCACAAAAGCTAAATCTCAAAAAATCCTGTAACTTGTCCATCTGGAACAGGTGTCTACAATCATATAAATAAAATAAAGGGGTTTTTTTTGCAGTCCTAGAGTCAGCCCTCTACTAAAATGTCTTGCACTTATCTGAAAACCAAGTAAAGAGCAAACAACCAGATGAACAAATGTGGGAGTTGGAGGTAAGGGAAGAATGATGGTAATGCTGAAATGAACTAAAAAGCCCTTAAAGATTCAAAGAGGGGAAAAACATCCTGAACAATCTAATGCAAAAAAATCCTGTTAATAGCACAGCACTTTCTAACTTGCAGATTTTTGCCTTATGGCAGTATGTACAACATGTAAAGTGAAAGTCAAGTCATCTCACACAAAAAAACTTGGCTTTTTAAGCTATCAAAGCAGAATATCCCATTTTGTGGAGGCAAAGATGGTTAGAATAAGGAGTGACATCATAAGAAATTCTTTTTGCCCACTTTTACCCAACTTGGCATCCTCTATTCTTTGGAAAGGCACAGGTCCTATTGGCTTCAGTGGATCAAGCTCTTTAAGTTGATGTCTTTAAGCTAAGTTAAGCACTATTTTCTTTACCATTCCTCTTACTAGTTGTTAAAATACTACATGCTACCTGGTGCCACAAACCATAAAAGCCTAGCAAGAGAAAAAATAGGACGATGTTCCATATATGGAAGGTTTTAACACCCTGTAACAAAGGAATAATAGATTTGAATATTCAAAGTTCTGAGTTTTTATGAATTGTCCATGGTTACAGATTTGATCTAGTATTAAATCTAGGTTTTCAAGGGATTATTGAAAGGAAAACTGGAAGTGGGAAAGGAAAACAAAAGAGTTGAGAGACAAATAGTTGTGCTAAAGGCTGAAGAGAAAGAGAAGACAGTTTCCTGAAGATGTGTGGACACAGTCACTACCTACAGACAATGACAGACTAGAGCTGTCAGGATTCAGTGTGTCTCAATGCCTTGTTTAAGTTTTGGGAACACAGTCCTCGTGGTTTTTGTTTTACAAGTTTACATCTATATACATAAAAAGATTTAAGTAGGTTGGAATTTTTTTAAACTTCAAAGGACTCACCAAATTGAAAAGATTGAGGACTGGTAGTTTAGGAACATATCTACAGGTAGCAGTGCTTCTACAGGCTCACCTAGCTAGCTTCTACAGGCTAGCTTTAAACTGGTTAATCCTGGCAGGGTAATGCAGTTGTGATATCAGTTGATTGTAGGAGGATTGTGCCAAGATATTTACCTGGATGTCAGTCAGGCTTTGCAGCCTGAGTCCAGCTTGTTGCTGCCTGACTTAGCCAGTTTAGAGCTATTATGTTTTGATCCATCTGCACGAGACTGCAATGTGGTTGTAACTACAGCAGCCAAGCTCTTCAAATGTCTTTAACCGCTAGGACGCATTACTGTGTCTCTCCCTTTTAGATTTTATATGCTTTTCTGTAATGTTGCACTTCTAAACTAGATCTACTTTGGCAATCTTTAAGGCAACATCCAGCTGATTTCAAAATGTTTAATTCCAACTCTTCATACCATAGTTTATATAAGGTTTCTCATCCCTTTTTTACCACCGTGACAGCTGTATGGATGAGATCAATCTATTCACTGTGGTCTACAACTCTCATAACATGCTAAAATGACATGCAAATTTCTCATGATTTCCTGTTACCTGTATTAAATTATACATTAAAATTACTTCAACACGGTCCCTTAGAAATATTTCCAATATCTTTCTCTCAGCTGAAATCAGACTTAGAGGACTTGTTCCCTGAATCTTCCCTTGATTCTTTCTTGAATCTGGGGATAGCTTTAGTACCCCTTAAGTCCTTGGGTATGACTGCACTCCTTAGTGGCCTGTCAAAAACCTTTGCTGAAGGCTTTCTTATTTCCTTTGTTACTTCCTTCAGGATTCTGAGACACGATTCATCTGAGCCTGGTGCTTTGTCAAATGTAACAGTCCTAATTGCCTTATTATCTTCTCCAGTGCAATAGCAAAGCCTTTTAACATTTTACTTTCCCCTCCAGGAGAATGTCTCTCAGTCACAGAGATGCTACATTCCTATTTTTTTAAATTTTTCTCCCCACTTCCCCCCAGTGAATTATGAGGTGAGGAATTCATTTAGGCCTGCAGCAGAATCAAACTCATCTGTCACTAACTTTCCACTTCTGTTCTTCAATGTCTCTACTGTCTCACTGCCTCTTGTAGAATACTGAATATATATTTAAAATCACAGAATCATAGATGTAAGGAATGGAAAAGAGCTATTAGGTCATCCAGTTCATTGCCTTGCAACTGGAGGATTGTTCTATGAAATATATTTCTCACTTTTTTGTTCAATCATTTTTTAACATCCCAGATGTTTCCTTTGGAGTCACTTTAATGTCTCTCACAAGCAGGAAGTTTTCCCTGATGGTTAGCTGTTTCCTCTTTCTAAATGTTAAGAATATTGTCTAAATTAAATGGTCTTGTTTCACTTGAATTTTTTTCTCTGTTCATCTTTTCAGATAGATGTAGACAACCGTCCTCTTTTTGGGAGATATTTTGACCTTATCTTCACACCAGCTTTGTAGAGCCTGAATTTCTCATAGACTCATAATGGCATAAAGATGATGATGGTTTAAAAGATCTTAGAATAGGTGGAAGTGACATACCATTTCCAGCCTGGGTGAAAGCACCACAACTGCATTTAGAATATCCTGCTCTGTAGGTGCCCTCTGGTTCCCACGGTCAGCATGAACCACAGTGAACCTGATCTGCTACAGCAGTCCCGAGCCAGACAAAGTGCTTTGGAGCCCATTGCAGTCCTTCTTCCAAAGCCCTGAGCTATAAAGTTGTGTGGATGCCAGTTAGCACAGATTTTGTATTCATCTGTTCCAGTGTCAGGGCTCCTGGTGTCCAGCCAAGGGCAGATACCCAAGGCAGGGCAATACAGAGCTCACCTGTGACCCAGAAGGAAATGGATTTCTTTCTGCAAAAGGTCTGAACATGAACTGTCTATCCTAGATAATCACAGCTGGACTTCTGCCTGTGTTACCTTCTTTACACATTGGGTGTCTGGCTCAGACTTCCCAGTATCTAAGTCTGCAAGGCACAGGCTCCTTGCATAGAAATCACCAAGTACTACTTGACATAAAAAACCTGTAATTTGATATGTCAGGGTTCAACACTGGCCAAATGCCAGGCACCCACAAAAGTTGCTCACTCACCGTCCTCTGCCACAGCTAGACAGAGGAGAGAAAAAAAAATTAAATGAAAGCTTCATGAGTTGAGATAAGGACTGGGAGAAAACACTCCAAGGGCAAAACAGACTCAGCTTAGAAGTACAAAGTGAGTTTATTACTAATGGACTCAGAGGAGGATAATGAGAAGTAAAAGAAGCCCTTCAAAACATCTTTTTTCTTTCAACCCCTCCCTCCTTCCCACTGACAGTGCAGGGAGACAGGGCATTGGGTTTTTGGGTCAGTTTGTCACCTGAGATTTTCTTCTGCTTCTCCAGGAGAGGAGTCCTTCCCCTGTGAGGCTGTGAGTCCCTCCCACAGGAGACAGCTCTCTGTGAACTTCTCCAGCGTGGGTCCACTTTCACGAGCAGCAGCCCTTCCACACCTGCTGCACGTGAACTCCCCCCACGGGCACACAGTCCTCCCAAAACTGCTGCAGCACGTTTCTCTCCTTCCACGCGGTGCAGTCCTCCAAGGACAGGCTTCTCCAGCCTGGAAGCAAGGCCCCCTCTCTCCCCTGGGTCTCCCACTGGATCACAGCCTCCTCCAGACACCCACCCACCTTGGCATGGGTGCCTCCCTCATGGACTATGGGTGGATCTCTGCATCCCCCTGGATCCCCAGGGGCTGTGGGTGGATCTCTGCATTCCCTGTGGATCCCCAGGGGCTGTGGGTGGATCTCTGCATTCCCTGTGGATCCCCAGGGGCTGTGGGTGGATCTCTGCATCCCCTGTGCATTCCCAGGGGCTGTGGGTGGATCTCTGCATCCCCTCTGGATCCCCACGGGCTGTGGGTGGATCTCTGTATTCCCTGTGGATCCCCATGGGCTGTGGGTAGATCCCTGCATCCCCCCTGAATCCCCACGGGCTGTGGGTGGATCTCTGCATCCCCCCTGGATCCCCACGGGCTGTGGGTGGATCTCTGCATCCCCCCTGGATCCCCACGGGCTGTGGGTGGATCTCTGCATCCCCCCTGGATCCCCACGGGCTGTGGGTGGATCTCTGCATCCCCCCTGGATCCCCACGGGCTGTGGGTGGATCTCTGCATCCCCCCTGGATCCCCACGGGCTGTGGGTGGATCTCTGCATCCCCCCTGGATCCCCACGGGCTGTGGGTGGATCTCTGCATCCCCCCTGGATCCCCACGGGCTGTGGGTGGATCTCTGCATCCCCCCTGGATCCCCACGGGCTGTGGGTGGATCTCTGCATCCCCCCTGGATCCCCACGGGCTGTGGGTGGATCTCTGCATCCCCCCTGGATCCCCACGGGCTGTGGGTGGATCTCTGCATCCCCCCTGGATCCCCACGGGCTGTGGGTGGATCTCTGCATCCCCCCTGGATCCCCACGGGCTGTGGGTGGATCTCTGCATCCCCCCTGGATCCCCACGGGCTGTGGGTGGATCTCTGCATTCCCTGTGGATCCCCAGGGGCTGCAGGGGCACAGCTGTTTCACCATGGTCTCACCACGACCGACAGAAGAATCTCGGCTCTGGCCCCTGCAGCACCTCCTGTCCCTCCTTCTCCACTGACCTTGGTGTCCCCATGTTGTTTCCTTCACATATTCTCACCTCCTCATCTTCTCTGACTAGCAAGACAAACTGAGACCTCACTTTGTTTTGATTTTTTTCTTAAATGTCATCACAGAGGCATTGCCAATGCCTCTCATTGGCCCAGTTTGGCCAGCAGCATGTCCATCTTCAGAGCCATCAGGGATTGGCTCTACTGGACATGGTGGAAGCTTCCAGCAGCTTCTCACAGCAGCCACCTCTGTGGCCCCCCTGCTACTAAAAAACAGGCCATGTGAAACCAACACCTACATACATACAAGCCCTTTGCTGCAACTGGAATAATGGACTGTCTAAACCACTCTCCAGAATTTTTATAATGTACCAGAGAAATCTATTGTAGGGATGAGACTGCAACCCCAAATCCCTCTGGCCTTTCTTGGTCTGTCTCAAACTCAAGTTATTTGAAAGTGAACACAATATTCTAGGTCCCTTATTAGAGCTCTATTGGCAGCTTCCTGCAGGCCATGAGCTTTTGATAGTTATAGAATGTTTATTTTTACTTTCTTTGCTATTAAATATAATTTATTATTCTACTGAACCTTATTCCTTTTTACATTTCATAACATTTTCAGGCTTTTCTCCATTCGTCTTTTGTTCTTTGATATTTTCAGTTCAGTGTGGTTCAGCAAGGTTTTAATTTTCCTCATCAAGCTGTGAACTTCTTCCTTTTTCTTTCCAGACAGCTTAATACGGTTTGACATTTCCTCACATTTTCAGCAGTCTGTAGCTGCTTCTCATGTAGCCAGTGTGATTGGAAATGACTGCATATGATTATTGTTAGACATAATGTGATTGTACTGCTGTTGGGCATTGCTTTGAATGAATGGGAACCCAAAAGAAAACATATTCTGCTCCCAAAAATTTTAGTCCTAAAAACAAGGCCAAAGCATGAGCCAAGTAAGCTTACCATGGTTCAACAATGACAAAATACTTAGCTGTTAAAAAGCAGGCACCCAGGATTACAAATATCTTTAAAAACATTACAGAGTCAACCTAGTACACTTTTAAAATAGGAAACTATGAAAAGCATATACTCTGCATTAAATTTTTGATTTTTTCCAATGTTCCCATACCAATATTATAATCATTCTCTTTAGGGCATGTCCCAGCCTGTGCTGTATGTAAACAAATGAATTATACCAAACTTTACAGTATTTGCATTGCCCCTTACATGAAAACCAAGTGTTACCTGCACCATGCATTCTCATTTCTTCTTGTATTTCTTCTTTTTATATGGTAGAAGATAAATTTGGATAAAGTATAACCCAGCACAAAATGTGCTTGCAATTTCCAAAATTATTTGCATGTTTCCTGTAGTCAGATCCAGTAATTTTTTTCTGAAAACATTGTGAGAAAGTACTGCCTTCCTATGACAAAGAGTTTTACAACTTAACTATGTACTTAATGTAGAAAAAGCTGATTTGTTTTAAATCCAAAGCCTCTGAGTCTCAGTTAGCATTCCTTGGCTCATGTCAAGAACACATAGTGAAATATCTTTTCTTGCTCACCTTTTCTATATTTTTCATATAGTTTTTACACCTCTGCAATGTGTCTTCACTATCATGTGCTAATATTACTGTAAACAAGTAGCATTTTTTAAAGCATTTTTTATTGTCAGAGATCTTTCAGGCAGGAATGGGTTTAAGCATAACTGGCCTGTGTTGGAACAGAGAGACCTGGATCTCCTGGTTGTTACAAGTTGAACACGAGCCAGCAGTGCCCTGGTAGCCAGGAGGGCCATCCCTGTCCTGGCAGCACCAGGGACAGCATGGCCAGCCGGGCCAGGGAGGGGATTGCCCTGCTCTGCTCTGCACTGGGGCAGCCTCACCTCGAGGGCTGGGGGCAGCTTTGATATAACAGAGGGCATCCAAAGGAGGGCAACAAAGATGGTGAAAGGTCTTGCAGAGAAGCCTTATGAGGAGCAGCTGAGGTCACTTGGTCTGTTCAGCCTGGAGGAGAGGAGACTGAGGCGAGACCTCATTGCAGTTACAACTTCCTTGTGAGGGGAAGAGGAGAGACAGACACTGATCTCTGCTCTGTGGTGAGCAGAGATCTCTGCTCTTGGGACCAGCAACAGAACCCAAGGGAATGGTCTGAAGTTTGTCAGGGGAGGTTTAGGTTGGATGTTAGAAAAAGGTTCTTCACCTAAAGTGTGGTTGGACACTGGAAAAGGATCCCCAGGGCAATGGTCACAGCACCAGCCTGACTGTTCAGTGTTTGGACAAAGCTGTCAGGCATGTGGCAGGATGCTTGGGGATGGTGCTATGCAGGGTCAGGAGTTGGACAGGATGATCCTGGTGGTCCCTTCCAATTCAGCATATTCTGTGATTCACTCAGTGATCAGACTCCTTTCCTGCATAACAGCTGGGCTGGTCTGTATGGGGGTAGGCTTTTACCCTACCTGGGCAGTGGTGCTGAAGTGCAGCTGGTGTTGTGAAGTCAGAGATTACAGTTACTTTGTGCCAATTGAATAGCAAAAAGAAGCTGAGGTAACCTACTTCTGACTGGCATCAGAGAAAATTCCCAAAACCTGCAAAAATCAGTTCATTCCTAGAATCTGTGAGTTTAATTTACACTGGTGGGATATATAAGGGAATTGATAGGAACACACAGGTGCAGATGCCTGGTGCTGAGAAAAGGTTTTATTCTTGAAAGCCATTGGCAGGCATTTGAGGGCAGAGAGAGTGCTCCTGGTGTATGAGAAGTGCAAAGGAAAAGACAACATAAGGCTTGTCAAGAGCAGGAGCTATCAAAAGGGCGTTTCCAGCTATAAAAAACTTTTTTAACAGAAGAATCATCTTTATCATGATTTAAGAAGAAAAGGCACTTCATGAAGACAAACTGATGGGATAAACCCAACCATTCCTTCAGAAATTTAATATCTGTTTTACTTGGTGGTTTCTGTTAAGAATGGAGATAAGCACACACAGCTGCAGATCAAAAAAAGACTTTAAGCTAGGCATGCTTTACTCTGTGCTGTGCCAGACTCCACCAGAGAAGCTGCCAGTGCTGTAAGTAAAATACATCCACTCTGTACATACTAGTCAATTTAGGATCAAACTCATTTAACATCCTCTGCAACAGGGACTCGATGCACCTGCACAACATTTGGTTTTATCAGAACCATTTAGCCCATTTAAGCTAAGAAGATGGAAAAAACTCCGAGTCCTTGTGTTCAGACCCATTCGTTTTTATTATGGATAGGCTGTCAATTAGCCTTGCCTGCATCAGCATCAAAATTAACCTGGTAGTGCTAAAATGATGGAGTTGAAAAAATTATCAGCTTTTACCTGTTATTTTCATGTAAGTGAAGCCAAAGGCAAAAAATCATCACAGATCTTTCAGTGTAACTTGGCAAAGATTTAGCTACATTTGTTTTCAAAAAGCACTTCCTCTATTAAAAAAAAACCCAAAGCAACAAGACAGAACAAAACAAACAAAAACCCCCAAGCAAAACAAAAAAATACCCCATACTCAAATACCTCCCTGCAAACACAAGCAGAAAAGTAATCCAAATACAGCTATTCAGCTTCATATTCCAGCTAGTGAATCCAAAGCAATTCAGATTTAATCCGAGAGTGCATTTACGCCAAATTCAAATCCTTTCCTCCCCTCTGTATTTGATATTTTCTGTTCTAAATGTCTCTAAGTGTTCTCTCACCACAAATTCTTGCCACAATGGCAGCTGTTTAGCAAATAAACTAAAAAATAAAAATGTTGTCATTGTGAAATAAGATATATTTAATTAAATAAGATAGAGAAGTGCTATTACAAGAACATAAAACTGTAAGGCACAAGATAAAACTAAATTACTACATGGCTGCTCAATTCAATCTAATCCTTGAAGATAAAGATGGAGCCAGAAAATTGCATGTATTGTGAAATCAACATAAGCCCTAAGCAAATATTAACTAGGGATATATAAACTGATTTATTATAAATACAAGTGTGAATGCTAGGATTAGTTAAGGAAATGCAAACTGAGACACAATAAGGCATAAAATACTCCAGTATTTCTCTAAAATACTGGGAAGTGTACACAAAAAAAATGTGCAATGCCCAGGATATAATTTTTGATTTGACACATTGTGGAGGGGAAATTATGGAATAGACAGAAAAATGGTACATTTGTTTTTAGCAATTTTTGATAACATTCAATTCATAGAGTTTCTTTATGTATTAAATAATAGGATATGATTTAAAAAAAGTATTCTGCTTTGGTTTTAAGTGTTTGTTTTGTGTCAAAGCTCTACTTAATAAATTATTAGGAGTACATATTACACATTGAAGACTGTACATGAGATGCTTCTCAGTATCAGAGGACTCACATTTTTGTATGGTATGAACAGAAGACTATCTCAAGCAGTTTTCCTTACTTCCACATCTTTCCTAGGAAGTCTGCAGAATGTGCTTGAACAAGAGATAACGGTCATGGGTGTCCATGATAATAGTGGTTGCATACTGCAAGTATCTATATGTGCTCAGTTTAAGCTTAGGTTTTATCTTTTGGAGAGGTAAAGATGCAAAATCCTTCAGGCCAGACCCATCTCAGTCACAAAATGCTGTCAGTGGACTTTATTGCTTGCATTTTACTGACCCCCAAGGCAGATTAAGGCCTGTTTAACTGACTTTACTGTGTCTACAGTGAGTGAGAATTTTATGTAGTTTGCGGCAGAACTTTCCTGCCCTTATTTTTTTATTTTTATGGCAATCTTCTCATGGAAGGATTAAATGATAAACTGGGAGCTTTAATGGTGTACCTCCAAGAGAGGTGAGTGCTTCAGAGCAGGAGGGAATGAGGGAATGAGGCAAGAAGGCATCATGGTGGGACATATCTGCTTTGTAGCAGGGATGGATCCTGCAGATTTTCTCTTCTTTCTAAGTGGAACCATTAACAAGACCAGCTTTTCATAGTTTGTCCTCCCAAGCTCCATCTATCCCTGTTTAACTCTGCTGTCCTGGACCCTGAGTTGTGTACAGCACTGATCTGTTAACTTACATTCAGGCTCTGAACTGCATTAAAGAACTATTTTTGCCCCTTTGGCAGTGCAAGTTGGCAGTGGGCAATGGGTTACACTGACAGCTGACCTGAGCCCATATTCAAGCCACGTTTCTGATGTGGACAACCAGAATTGTGACCTTCAAGTGCACAGCAGCAGCAAATTGCCAGGCTATGTCTGCTACCTGTATGCTACCTGTCTGTCTGACTGTTCCAAAGCTGTCCTTAGTCATGTTACTCTTTCAGTTTTCCATTTATCCTTTTTCTTTTAACACTGTTTTCTAGGCAAAGACTTTTCTTAGGTGTCTTAGACTTCAACCTTTTGGCTTTACACACCAATCAAAGGAATCTAATCCCTCCAACCAAGCTGATCCCAAGCCAATTTTTCCTTCATCAGATTCTGCCTTGTCTGTCTTTTCTTCATTCAGTGATATTCAGTTCTAGTCTCTTTGCATGATCACTCTTGACCAGCAGTTTTCTTCTCTTCCTCTTATTTCAGCTTCCTTGTTTAGCTGGTCCATCCTGTCCCCAAATCCCAGCAATCTCTTTCTCCATGCTCTCCTTCCTGGTCTGCAAACAGATCCCTCAGCACTCACAGGAGCACTTACTTGGGTGCCAGCTGTTTTCTGTTCTTAGTTTCAGTTATCAATCCTATTTAGCTTTATACAGCCTTCAGAGGGAAAACCAAGACTTCCTGGAGACTTGATCATATTTAGCCACTTCATGACATCAAGACTTCTTTGATATGGAAAACTGGAGAAGAGCAATAGCAGTCACCAAAGAGGGCATACAGTCTGTTGCTGTTATAATTGCAGAAATTCTTTATGATTATAGGAAAACTAAGGTTTGGTTTTTTTTTTAAATTTAGTTTTGACGTCTTCTTTGGTAAAATTCAGGCATGTTTTCCACAGAAGTGTCAAGAAGCACATCAGACACAGGATATAGTCCTTCCCTGTTTAAATTATTTTTCTTCATCCCAAAGGATGATGAGCATTTCAAAGAAGGGATGCCATGAGGATTTGTATGTTGATAAAAGATAAATGTATTTGTACTAGTCTCATTCTCACTATTAATTTAATTTTGCATGAAAATTTATATGCATCTAAAATAATACAGATGATGTCAACATGATGGCTGATATATAAATATAGCTTTGAAAACAGAATTTTAATGTGAAATTTTGGACAACTTTACTTTTAATGGTGGTGTGGTATGGATTTTATGTATTTATTTTTCTGAATTTATTTGTGACAGGTGAATTCCACTTTCTACTTGCAATACGTGCTGTCATTCTCTGCCTAACATGTCCCGAACATTATCCATGAGGTTATTCTGAAAGTTCTTTCTGCAGCACAAAAACAGATGAAGCAATTCAACCTTTCCTCTAGAGATTTTGATTCACCCTGGTTTAACCTATGTACAATTTGCTGCTGCAGGGCAATAAAAAAGTGATAAAAAAAAGAAAAAAAATGGAAGTAATGCCAGATGGAAAATGAGAACACTTAGTGAACATGAACAGATGCATATCTCTTGTCTTACAAAATTTTTGTGTCTTTTTACTCCTGCTCCCCAGTCCTGATATCCCCACACAGTAAGGTCTTAATCTTTTCTGGATTCTCAAGTTCAAACACACTGATACATCTTTCTTCTCTTTCTCTCTTTCCAACTGTCTCTCTGCAGATAACTCGTACTTTCAGGAGTTCTTACAAGGCCCCTAAATCTATTTCCTACTCAGTTCACAGCGTGCTTTTTTCATTTGGCCTTGCTTTGGAAGACATCCCTTTGCCATTACTATGCTTGTTATGATGAAGATAAGGCAAAATATTATACTAACAGAAGTTAGAATTAATAAGCAATTTTATATCAATCTTTTTAAACAAAAGAGGAAATAACTGAAGAACAACAAACACTCAGGAAACTTCACAAATGGGACAAAAAAATGGAGCTTCTATAGTTTCATTCACCTAGGATCTGCAGCTTTGATGTTACATGAGGATTACCTGGGTTCTTTTGTCCCAGTTACTGAGAGCAAAGTTGAAGAACTTCGGTATGCATTAAGTCCACCAACTCTGATCTTATGTTGAACATTCTTGACTCAAATTTTTGTTGTCGAAATTGGCTCAGAATAGAGTACAACATCAAAGTATATATTTTGATGTTATTTTCAAGACCAAATAAAACAACAGTTAGAAGTGTTGATCAAATGGTTACCACTGGATTTTGTGACAAATTGCAGAAGCCATCCCTTTGCTTCTGTCTCAGCTGGATTGGTACTGCCATCACCTCTTTCAAAATACTACCATGTAACAGGAATATTTTGCAGGCATGATACAGGAAGGGACTTGAGCATTGGGGTACAGATACTGAGATGCCTAAAATTTAGATTTTGAGTTGTGGGAATAGAAATTATAATATTCAGTTGAGTTCAACACAGAGCTGAGTGAAGAAGCAAGTCCTCTAATTTGCATTCACAACACCTGGCACAGCAAGAGGTGGAATTTAAATTCTTAATTTCTTCCTCCATTTATGAGGGTATGAAACCTGGATCCAGAGCCTGAAAAGTGTTCCAATGTCATCATCACTTTGGATAAAATCAAGACTTCTCACACTTGGTAATGCCTGTAAGATTGCATGTTATTTCTGTTAAATTATTGTATGCCGTGAAATATTCAATAACTTCTGATTTACCTTCTGATTTCAATTAACTTTAGAGTCCAAAACTATGACTGAGTAAAAAAGAAATAGCTCCTTGGTTTGTTTTTTGGTTTTTTTTTTTGAGCAACCTGTTATGTCAGAACAAATGTTCCAGCTTTCATATACACATGCTGCTTGATTTGAGCCTTCTGTGTGAATTTATTTTCTTTTTAACTTTAGATATTTACTGTGAATTGATTCAGTACATCTTGCACCAAGCAATATAAATCTGGAAAAATCTTTAGAAAACTCAGACTTTAACTGGACAGAGCCTGGTGTTTCTTGAAGTACAGTTTCGAAGATGTGGTGCTTATGGACATGACTTAGCAGTGGTTAATGGTTGTACACAAAGAATTTAAAAGTCTTTTTCAGTGTAAATGATTCTGTGATTCTATGATCAACTTCTTTAGCAAGCTGAGTTGTCCCATTTTAATCAAAAGCTGGAAAATCGTAGAATTAATGAAAAAAATGTAAACATTAATGACTTGTGCTCTTGAAATTGTGTTTTGCATCAAAAATAGTTTCACAGTTTGGAATCTTGCAATATGTACTTAAAGAAGGCTGAGTACAGCTAAGGAGGACTTGCATTGCTTGGTAGACTTCTAATTTCTGACAGTAAACGAGAAAAAATCATTAAGACCCTAATATTACATCATAATATGTCTTATGTAGCCATTCACATTTTCATTCAAATTCTGTCTAATAACTAGCATTTTTCTGAGACTGACTAAGAATTACAAAGACTGGCATGTGGGATTAAAGTGGTTTAGTCTAGTATACCACTTCTGAAAGTGGACTATATCAGATTCTTGAGAGAAGCACAGGAGGAATATTATACAAAATTATGGAAATTTTCTCTATATGCTTTTTATTTTATTTAGCCTGCTCAGTTAGAGTTAAGGTTTTGAGTAAAGCATAAGGATTTTGAAAATCTGGCAAATATTTTGAAAATAAATAATTCTTATAAATGGGTCTAGCTGCTTCACTTCCAAAGCTATCTGAAGTGTAGCTGAAGATTTTTTCCTTCTGCTTATCTGGACTTTTTCTGTGCTTACTGCATCCAAAGTAGTTAACACAGACCTGATGGGTTTGTTGCTTCCAACCAATGCTGATACTGGCTCTTTCCCCTGGGTTTCTTTAGGAGAGAATAAAAATCAGATAGTGAAAAAATTAGTTATGTCTACCCTTATAATTCTATGTCTTAGTTTTAATAACCTTGTTCTATCTTAATGTGGTTTTGCTCAAACTTCTGCACTCTGCTCCATTTATAATGCAGCCTCTAAAATAAGTTCTGAAGAAGAATTTAGTTTTTTTAATCACAGAATCATAGAATGTCTTGGGTTGGAAGATACCTTAAAGTTCATGTAGTTCTAGCTCCCTGGCATGGACATGGATGCCTCCTACTAGACCAGATTGCTCAAAGCCTCATCCAACCTGGCCTTGAACACTTCCAGTGTGTGGGTATGGGGCATCCACTGCTTCCCTGGCAACCGATGCTAGTGCCTCACCACCGTCACATTAAAGAATTTATTCCTAATATCCAAACTAAAGCTACTCTTTTCAAAGTCATTACCCCCTATCCGATATGTCACTATATGCCCTTATAAAAAGTCCCTCTCCAGCTCTTTCGTAGCCCCCTTCAGGTACTGAAAGACTTCATAAGATCTCCCTGGAGCCTTCTCTACTCTAGGCTGAACAACCCAAATTTTCTCAGCCTTTCCTGACATGTTTTTAGGGAGTTGTCTAAGCCAAGCTCCTGCTCAAATCATGGCTCACTGCAATGTTACATCTGGTTTTGCAGGACTGCTTCCAGCTGAGAATTGAACATTTCCAAGGATGGCGGTCCCACAACCAGTAACTGACCACTATCTTTGGAATTTTAAAAATCAAAATTTATTATATTCACTCTTTAGCCTAACTCCCTCTTTCTTATACACATGTCAGCTCTTTGATGGAAATTAATGTGGCCTAAATTCTATCTCTGTCCCCATTCACGGTATTTCCCATTGTCTGGCTGCAGACCTTCAGAGGCACATTGTCAATAGGGAACAGCAGGGGCTGGTCCTTGGTTGAAATGTAGGGCACTCGAATCCAGACTTTTGACTCTGTCATACACAGCTGCAACTTTCCACCTTCCTGCTAAATACCGAGCACTTTGTCTCCTGTCACATAAATCAGACAGAGCCAGATTTTTCTATTCTAGCTGGGTTTGTGTGCCTTCCTCCTCACTGGGTGCCTTCCAGGAGTACATTAATCAATATGACTCAGGGCCGTCTCTGGTGTTTTTGCTGTTTTCAGTCAGCTTCTCCTCAGAGGCTATGGCCTGGCCACCTTACAAGGAGCACAGCCTTTCCTCAGCCTTTCCCAGTTGTAGGAAGAAGGGAGAATTGAGAGAGAGGATGAAGTTCTTTCAGGAGAGATGAGACTTTTTTATTTGAGTGAGAGATGAGAATTTTTTTATTTGAGACATCTTTTTCTTTTTTGATCTACTGCTGTCATTTTCAATGTGAATTTCTGGGTTTGTGTTATCTGCTAGAATGTCAGATCATTGTGATGGAAGTCAGATATTGAGAGAGATAGATACGCATATGCTGGAGTAAGGGCATTTAATTGAGACCAGCACAAAACTAATATTGTGGTAATGTATAAAAATGGTAAACGGGACAACCCAAATAATTATAGCCCTGTCAGGCTGACATCGATCCTTGGTGAAATAAGGGAACATCTGATATAGGGCTCAGTTAGGAAAGAGCTGAAGGATGGAATTAATGCCAATCAACATAAGTTTAGGGAAAATAGATCCTGTCAAACTAAGCTGATATAGTTTTTTTTAGATTATAAGCTATTTTTTAAAGTAATTGTATTGATGTACCATACTCCTCAAGCTATTTGACTTGGTAGTGCATAATGCTTTCATTAAGAAACTAGAAAGATATAAAATGCACATGACACACATTAAATGGATTGTAACCTTTTCTTACTGATGGATAATATGATCTAATTGGAAATGCATTGTCATCATATGTTAAAATTTTTCAGAATATTTGTTCCTCAACCACATGCAATTTAACACTTCTTCAGCATCTAGGAAGAAGTACAAGATTATCACTGATGAAGTTTACAAATGATCAAAGCAAATTTTACTGGTGAGGAGCATAGTTCACTTTTCCAGTGAATCTGTGAATGTTTGATGAGCTGAACATAGATCCTATCTAAGACCAGCTGCGAAGTCCAACAGCTAAGAAGAAAGAGTTTACAGTAATACTATTTTTGTATGTTTAACAGTCAAAGCTTTAGAGAAAGAAGAAGGTAATAACCTTTAGTAGGTCAAAAAATGCAGTTTAAAATGTGGCCTATCTCCCTAGCTATGTGTGCACCTTCACTTCATCCAGACCATCCAGTTTAATAAAGAAATTTGCTTTTACTCTTGATCTTTCCTTGCAAAGAATGCTGGCCATACAAAGTTAAAGATTATCTCAGAGCACATCATCTTTGAAAAGGCCAGAAGGTTAATCAGTAGTTAATCTGTGGTTAATCAATCCATCACAGTCTGGTTAAGTGAGTTAATCTAATTCTCAGGTATATAAGCAGGAGACTCCTGTGTTGCCATTTCAGCAGTTAATTGTTATTGGTTTTAAAAAACAGGTTGAAAATTTAGGGTGAAATAAGGTACAGGAACACTTTTGTGTTGAAAAACCCAGCTAGGGCTTGGATGACAATTTGTTACACAGACTGGATGACTTTGTAAAGCAAATCCCCGAGAAACAGAAACTTACTCAGGGCATTTAAATACATTTTTATTACTACACACCTGCTTAAAAACCTTTCTCAGTCTTCACGAAACCCCAATATCTCAAACTGTTTTCCATCCTTTCCCAGGAGGGGTGTTACAGACTGATATTAGGTTTTCTTCCTTCTTTTTTTTTACCGACTCTCCCAAATCTTCATACTGTGATTTCCATCAAAACCATCCCTGAGCAGCACTTTTTCCCCTTTTGTCCTCAAAAGTACATGTTCCTTGATAGTCTCCATTGGCATTTGGTAGCCACCACTGCTGCTGTGGCTTCCCCTCAGCACATCCCTTCATACGAACCAAGGTTTTACCTGTAGCACCTGAAACCCTTCACAGACCTTTTGTAACCTGTCATGCCATGACCCTTGAAGCACAAACTAGTGTTTATGCAGCATGGCAGTGAAGTAAATCAGAATATATTGCAATATCAGATCTCAACAAATGCTACCACATGCATGCCCCAAACAAAAACATTAAAGAAACCTTTAAAAAAATTTCTACACCTGGATGAATCAATTGGCTACAGGATATTTCTATTACTTTGGCATTTCATCGATGTTTCTCTTCAGACTTGTCTGCAGTTGCAAGTTAATTCAAGCCAAGGTGGGCTGTGAATTTAAAATGAAACAACTACTCCTGAGTAAATCCACATACTCTTCTCCTGGAAAAACAGTTATGTACCCTTATTTAGTAAATCCATCCAGAAAGTTTCCTCTTTTCCATCTGAAAAAATTCAAGAGGGCATTTCAACAGCTATGATGTTTGGTAGCAAAAGAATAATTTCTGTCTAATTTCATGAGCAAAAAGCACTTTTTTTACTTCAAAGTTCAAATCTATCTACTGGACCTACTGTGGGCCTATCTCTTCTCAGTTCCACATTGCCTTCCAGTCCTGCTGAAGGTTACTCCAGAGCCACTGGTCAAGTGATTTTCTCTTCCAGTAAACAGCAAGAGCTCTAGGAAATATCTTTTGATGATACTCTAACAAGTCTCTCTTTAGCTTCTCTAGCAGCATTAGCTACTAAGATCCAGGAAGCTTCTACTTTTCCATCCTGCTTTATGCCATCTATTGTAAGCATGTTTCCCCTAGGATAATTTCCCAATCTTCTGTTACACTGAGTTTTCACATGTTTCAAAGACATCCTTTTGGGGGGACTTTCCACAGGTTAGTGCATACTATTTTGTTTTCCCTCATTTGCATATCTGAATTTCCTCTGACTTAATTTAGTCTCATGCTCATCATCTCCTACCCTTCCCTGTGGCTAATTTTCTTTCGAAGTTTATGGACTAGAGTTAGTTCTCTTTTTCTGTATATGGACTAGTTTTGAACGTATGATATTTTTTGTTATAATTGCCCCATGGAGCAATTTTTCAACATGAAGTACAGATCATCAGTGTGTGTCAGATATCAGGCTTTCACAGCTCAGAGAAAAATTGTATAAATTGTGTCTAAGTATTATAATTGTGCCCAAAGGCCAAAGAGATAAAAAACCAGACTGGTGTTGTGCAAATGGATGGATAATAATTGCTTGTGTCCCAGAGGTCTTACAATCCAAACATTTTTTTTGTCTTTTAACTTAATTGGAAATAATTAATATTTATCACTTTTAACAACAAAATCCCAGACTGCATCTGTTTTCTCCACCCTACTTCCCATTCTATATTCCTGTCTGCTTATTCAGTCCACTTGAGAAATAGTAGGCAGAAATAGTGCTTTAATCAGCCATTTTAGGGCACACTAAAGAGTACTTCTGACTGGGAATGGTAATGACTATCAGACTCAAATATCTATTACCTGCTACAGAGCAATGAGGCTGATGAAGTTTATGCAGGTACTGCAGATGTATTTGAGATTATCCAAGTTCAATTGAGTGAAAGTAGCTATGGATGATTTGCCCACTTAAGCAAAGAAGCAATTTTTGCTCTTCCTGTGTCTAAGGACTCCTTAGAACTAAATTAGCACCTGTATTTTGGGTTGAATTAAAAGTAATGTTTTTAGTGAAATTATTTCTTCGGTGTCCATCCAATATTATAGCTGTTATAATGATGATAAGAACTTCTTCCCAGTGAGATGAACTTCCATAGATCTATGGTAGTCTTTTTTTTGCATGTGTATTCTTGCAATGCACTCTCAATCTAGAGAGAAAACGTTGTAAAATATTCCATACTGCAAGGCATCTTCCTTGAGGTTGACTGGATCAGGCCAGAGCAAGGTTTTTTAGAAGTTAAATCAGAGTTATGGTAATACAAGGCAAAAATGAGGGGAGTGCTTATCTGACAGTGTTACAATTCCATGTTCCCTGTCTGCTGGGATTGCCTTGGTAGATCAGGTCACGGGCCTGTGTTTCACTATTGAGGTTAATGAAGACCCTGGGAAATGGGCACAGACACTGCTTTTGGGGTTAGGCTATACACATGGGGTCTGGTAACAAACCTCTGCAGTGATACTTGCAAAACTCCTCTGCCAAATCAGATTCTTTAAGAATTATTTTAGTGAAGAAAACGTTGTATTTCTATTTCTATAACAAAAGGTTGCAGTTACCAAACATGCTATGTGACTTCCTTGTTCTTGCTAACTCATCATCAAGGTATTTTAATGATGAAAAATTATTCAGCCTTTAAAGAAAGAGGAAAACAATCAATGCTGAACCATGTTGGTTGACTGTGTTCCTTTCTTCAGTAATAAATTGCTTAAAATGAAAGACTTATCCTCTTATTTTATCTTCACAATTTTGACTTTTTTTTTAAGGAATCCCTTACTTTTCTACCATAAAGAATTAAAGGAAGAGGTACAGTTTTTAAGATGGTGACAGTGTTCTGAAGTTTCAGTGAAGGCTAATGTAACTGTTATTTGTTAGGTTAGGATTTTTGGTTTTATCCTACTCTGTAAATGGCTGATACCCTGACCTGTAGCAATCCAGGTCCTTCAGGCTTCTAGAGGAACAAAATACTAAAAATCCCACAGATACCGGATTGTGGTGGAAATTCTGTACAATTTATAAATTTTTTTTATGCTCCTGTGGAACTGCCAATGTTCCTATGGGATCAAGAATTTTAAACTAAAGGTGGAAATTGTGAAATATATTTCATATGCTGGAACAGGAGTATTGCTAGAAAAATATTTCAGCCTGTGGCTTGGAAAATGTGATTAATTATCAAATGAGGCTCATAAAAAATTGTATTATGTATGAGAAAATCCACCCTAAATATAAATGCAAGAGTATAAAAATCTTGCTATGTAAACCCAATAGAGGAAGACAGAAGAAATGGCCTGGTAGGGAGTTTTAAGAGGACTTTGTTGTGCAGATGTGGAAGGATGGATGGATGAGGGATCGAGTGACATTAATGCAGTCTCTTGCTCTTGCTAAGGAACAACCTGAATGGTCCAGTCCTCTGCTGGCAAACTTTTGTGTTGCTTGTTGGTGCAGATGACGTCAGCTCACCTGCATGCAGCCTGGTTCTGGAACCACTGGCTGCCTCCACGCTGTGAGTAAAACAGGCTGAAGATCACCAACCACCAGCACAGCTTGCACATGCACAGATAAACTCCCTTAACCCTTAGACAGAATGGCTGTGGCCAAGCTTCAGTTTGGGGGTGTTCTCTGGGCTGCACTGGCCTTTGCACTGTGCCTAGGCATTGTCCTGAGAACATCTGACAAGCTTTTGGGGTTTGTGCAGTGAATAGTTCACTGAGGCATCCAGGGAGTGAAGCTGACTTTGCATTAAATATTTCCCAGCCCACTTTCAATGTCAGGCAAATTCAGAATAAGCAGAGTTTGTCAGTAGGTAAATTATAAACAGAGAAAAGGACTACATTTGTCAAATTTGTGATTTTCTACCAATTCCTCAGTTGTCTCCAATTCTCGGCTATATCCCAGCTGTCCTGAGGATTAATTAGTTAATATTTATGGAGCACTGTGAAAATGAGGC
Organism: Irena cyanogastra; assembly: GCA_013397155.1. NCBI lineage: Eukaryota > Metazoa > Chordata > Aves > Passeriformes > Irenidae > Irena > Irena cyanogastra. The sequence goes on along the minus strand of VWZV01008034.1, from coordinate 590,806 downwards.
CTGCTGGAATGGTGCTAAATGTTTTATTTACATGGTTTATAAACAGCAGCCAGTCGGTCCCACATGGGGTTCAGCCCATCACGGTGTTCACAAATTTCCACTGCAGGTTGAATCAGGATGGCTTTTATCATGATGTAATGTATTTTTATTGCTGTAGTAGAGCAAATGTATCCTTTAAATTATGTGATTAGTTTCAGTACAGCTCACTCTCCAGAACAGCTATCATAAAGCGTGAGACTTTGAAAGCATTGCCAAATTTATATTTAGACTTCAGTGTATGATTTCATGTCAAAAATTTATGCACAACCTCATTTGTCAGGCAGCATTATTGATTTTATAATGCGTTATGTTTTTCGTATTGAAAAAGTGTTCCCAGACCTGAGCTTATTAACACAGTGTTGATTACTCTTTGGGGGCAAGCAAATGGTTTTTCCATTTATTAAAGATGATAAGAAATGGGATATCATGGTTTTTATATACACATTATTTGAATGAAAATGATGGTTACTGGTTAAATAATATGAGGCTTGAAAATTAAAGTATAACACAATGCTTTTCCTTTATAAAGTTGTATGAGTTACTAGAAAGCCTGTATTTAAGAGACATATTAGCAGTGTTACTTTTCCCTCATTTTTTACTGTGAACAAAGTTTGCACCAAAACACAATATTGCATATTTTTTTATCTATGCCCACATCAACTAAAGTAACGACACTCTGCTTGAGATATAATCATGCCTGTAGTGTGCATATTCAAACATGCCAGGGGGATTAGAGTTTTTGTAAGGAATAAACATCAAGAGTGCAGATGACTGCTAAGAAACCTAAAACTAAAGGGTTTGGGGGAGGTGAGGAATGTAGCATTCCATTTGGGTTTGTTTTATTTTTCCTTTTCTCAAAGACAGTCATGGGATTTAGATACCCAGTTTTTAAATTATTTTTTCATTTGGATGAAAATCGCAGTTAAAGCTCTTACAAATTAAATAAAGAAACAATGAAACTTCTCTCTTTATCAGCACTTCCTGTAGGATGATAATGATAAAATCTCTATAATGCTGCAGTAGTGTAACATGGCATATTTAATCAATGAGGTAAAGATCTAGCTTCTGGCCTTATTGAAATATTTCTAAACCCCACTGACTTCAGTATGGCCAAGACTTCATTAGTTATTTCCCATGACACTGCTCAGCAGGTACTCAGTCCTTGTACCCTGATGCGTGCTCAGTTCTCAGTTCCTCAAATGAAGATTTAGATAGAAGAGATGCTCAGTTCATATTTTTCCCTAAAAGCTGTCTTATTTTCACATTCTGGTTTTCACTAGGGATATTGCTGGCAGGAGCTCCCCTTATGTTGTGTAAACACATAAATAAGCTTTGCACCAATTAATATTGGTCCACTTTCAAGACTATCCCCACATCTCCACTCCTTTGGAATCCATTATCAACTTTTTCATTATTAACATACCACTCAATTTGGCTTTATAGATTGCCTATAAACTCCTTCTATTATGCCATGTTTTTGTTTATATCCCAAGTCTTTCTCTGCCTCCCAGAGGAGCCTGGGGAAATACGTGTTACTTTCAGAACATGCAGCACTGGGCTGTTATGTTGCAGGGTTGATAGTGGCTGAATAGGCAACTTAGAAGTAATTCTTCATGTCCTCTCCTCCTTGATAGCTCAGAGTCTTGGTCTCCTCTGGAGATTCAGTGGCAGATGGTGGTAAAGTTGCAATTTGCTGAAATCTTGCACTCTTCCAATTATTATATTCCTCCCTGGAATGCAAAGCAAGAGTAGATATATTCTTTAAAGGAAACTGATATGGTCTTGGGCAGGCACAGCAGGGAATTCATTGCAGTATCTTCTTGTGAGTTTTCAGCCTCCTCTCCTCCTTGAGTCCACTTGGATTTTTAATTATCTTTCAGATCCTCTTTTCATTTTGCTTGCTCAGAAATACAGAATAAAGCCTACCCCCTGTTTTCGCATCCAATTCACTCACAGTCTTCTGTCGCAATTATTGTACTATAATCCTCTCTCTCCATTTTAATCCTTTTCCATAGTCAGTTTATTTCAGAATTAGGGTTCTTATCCTTTGATCTATTAATTTAGAGTTTAACCTTATGCTCTCTTTCTGCTTTTTATTTGGGGCATTGCTGAGGTTTGTTTAAGTGAGAAGTAACAGAGCAGGGCCTCCTTATTACACATTAAGGATCCCTGAAAGGAAGGCATTAGGGGAGTCCTCCTAAGGGATGGCTACTGGGAGAAAAATGCAATTTGGATTTGGATCTGAAAGCTAAGCAGGGTAGGGAAGCTAGAAATGAAAGAGCTGGGCACCATTACTCTGATGTTCATTCACTGATTGAAACAGCTTATGGTTTAATTTGCTGACTACCTTCAAATAAAGTACAGCTGATGTATTTTGAAAAGCAAAAATCCCCCATCCTCAATACACACACACCACATCCTGTAAATTGTTTTGATCTTTTTCTGAAGTGGGTAGCCTTCCTTTGGTATCAAATTCTTGAGAATAAAAAAAAAAAAGGACAAAAAACAGCCTTATTTTTTTTTTCCTAAAAGTCAAGAAATACTTGGGAATGAAGTGAAACTTTAAATTGAATGAAACTTTTTCTTTCAGGTTGAAAAATCTATTCGTTGTAGGAGCCTGTTCTTGTATTGGAGGTAGCAACCTTAACGGCAATATTGTTTAATAGAAAATGGGAGAACACACAAAAAGGGAAAGACAGAATGCTTGCCTGAGTGGACAAGACAGAGAGAGCACTGCACAGTTAAATAGGTGGACCCAGCACAAGTACTGAGCCATTCCAGAAATTTGTAGCTATTTTTCCTCATATTCTTTCAGGCACTGCTGTATGTCTCATCTTGTCTGGGGAAAGGGAAAGGAAAGAGGTTGGAATCAAGGAACTCATACACATTTGGATTGGCAGAGATGTCCATGGGGAAAGAATTTCAGGAACCCTGAGGTGAAATAGTTCTTTAGCTTCATACTTCCTACATAACTGCAAGGAAGCAATCCCGTGATTCAATTCCTCTTCGACAAGATGGGAATAATACATCTCTTGCTCAGAGAGGTGCTACAAAAGGGTAAACTCAACAGTAGAAATAAGACTTTGCAATGAAAGAGCCCACTAAAACAATCTGCTCAGGATTCTTAACCCCACTTGGACTCAACCACAAACTCTGCAGGCTGTTGGGTCTTCTCACAGCAGTGTACATGTGCAATGTTGAAGAACCAGTTATGTTAATGAAGGATTTTTAAAGTAAATAGTAAAAGAGAAAACAAAAAAAAAAAAAAAAGAAGGATTGCAAAGATTGCATGAAAATGAGAGCAACAGCTTCTTCGGAGTCTCTACAATCTGTCATGTAAATAGAAAAGATTCAGACATCTGCAAAGTACTTCTTGTACATATGGGGACACATTTCAGATTGTCTATTCTGCACCCAAAACATTGCACTGTGTTCTTTTGCATATTTGGGCGTTTGCAGCAAGGGAAAGTGAGAAAAGCTTCAGTCATCACCCCCAATTTGTCTGCACAAATTAAGTGTACTTCAAGGTCTGCCCTTAGTGTCTTAATTTTTTGTCCACCTGACCTAAAACACTCTAAAAGTGTGCACCTAGAGAAGAGCAACATTTATACTCCTCTAAAGGAAAAAAACAGTTTGACAAAATATCAGACAGAGAAAAAAAATCTGCTTCAAAATCAGGTCTTTGCAGGCTGTGACTTTTGCCAAGGGGAAAAATAAAATACCATGCATTTGCTTATCCAGATAAAAATAGTGCCATTTCCAAAAATGTAAAATCCCTAAAAAATGAAAGTGTAAGTAGTGGATCAACTCCTTTTAAGTCACATCTTCAAATCTGAAAAATGTGGCTTAATTTTAAAAAGCCTTGCCCGTAGTGAATTGTAAATATTTTAAATAACGACAGACTATTCTAGTGGCATCTCTTAATTAGCTGCTGTATTCTTACAAATCACAAATGTCTGAAAATCCTGATGCTATGATGAATGCTGATACTACAATATATGTATATGTGAAAATGTATTGTCAGATTGGCTCTCTGGTGTGATATTCTGCTGTAGTGATGCCAATGGCCAACACAGTAAAAGCGACCTCTATTTATCTGGACACAGATTGCATATGGTTTTACGTATTTTTGTCAAAGTTTCTATAAAAATTAAAGCAAGTCCCCAGACTCCAAGTACTTGAAAACTGGCAGCAAAGACAGAGGATTCTGCTAAGTCTAAAGCCAGCTGTGGCTTCTAGTTCTGGGCCAGGTTGTCTTCATGGGCACAAGAAGGCATTGCTTTGAGCAGCACTTGGTTTTTCTACTCTGAAAAAGTTGGTGTTCTACTGAGTTTCTGCATATTGTTCTGTGACTAGGGAAACATTAGTGGTGCATATAGCTCTCCTTTATAGTATACAGACACTCAAGGAGATGGGAAAATATGTCCTGTAGTCTAGCTCATTATTAATGTGTCTGCTTCTTTAAAAGGTCAACCTGTTTTAACAATAAATTCTGTGCAAGAGATGTTTTTTGAAATCTTCTGATTTTGATTCTCTTAACCCCTCTGAAAAGTAATAGAGGTATAAATATTAAACATCCCATTTCCTTTACAGCTTGGATTGATTGGGGGTGGAATTCTGTGGGCCAATGTGATTAATTCCACAAAACCAAAGAAAATCACTTTGTGATAGAATAATAGAGTACAACAAGACAGTTTAAAACACATTTCATCACAGGTACCAGCCCAAAACCTAAATTGCTATGGTGTTAGGATTCAGAGACTTGTTCTGCCTAGGGAAGAACTGAGGATTTGTCCTCAGAGATCATGATTTCTTGTCCTTACTTTAACCTTTCTCTGTTATACTTTCCTTTGGTACATTTCCATACTTAGCTCTTGGTTTTGCATCTGAGCTCCACAGAAACAAAATTCCTCAGTGGAAATCTTTTAGGCTCAAAGATGTGTTGTGTGGGTTTGATTGTGAACCAGGACCTAATACTGAAAAGAGTGCTTCCTAGAGTGATTGTAAACCTGAATGCTGAGTTGATTCATTCTTTGATAAAGGATGTATTTGGTCAAAAAAAGGGAACGATACATTTTTCAGCAAGTACTAATACTTTTTGATCTTTTTTGTGCTTGTTTGTTGCAAAAAAAAGAGGCTTTGATGGCTTAGAGGCTTTGAGTGGAGAGTAATTTAACAGTATTTGTCCTATCAAGTTATGAGAGTCTCAGGATCAGGTTGCATGCCAGGGCAGCAGTGAAATTGCTCTAATGAATACACTTATTCATCTGTGGGCTTTATTGTACAACCAAATGGTAATTGTCTGACTTCCAGAAATTGTCTGACAGACTGAGTTGGTTGAAAATGTGCTCTTCCCTCTTTTATTTCCAAATTCCTTGTCATGAGCATTTATTTATTTTCAGCTGCTTGTATGACAAAAGCTGAGGTACTTAATGCCTTCTTTGCTTCAGTCTTTAACAGTAAGACCAGAAGTTCTTCAGGTACCCAGTCCCTGAGCTGGAAGACAGGGACAGGGAGCAGAATGCAGCTTCATATTCTGTGGGGGAAATGGTCAGTGGCCACCACTGAGACACGAACAAGTCTGTGGTCCCAGACAGGATTCACCCGACTGTGGTGTTCTGTTTCTGAGTTTATTTGATTGTTCGGTTATAATGGAGCATTTCTATGTTAGTCAGTTATAAAATGGTCTGTCCCTGTGTACCCCTGTCCATCCCCCTCAGAGTGGATCCTCCCCTGAGTCCTTTGTCCCAAAGTTTCCCGCCACTGACCCTGTCAGTCAGAGGTGTCAGTCTTCCCTCTCCTCCCTACCTGCCCAAATACGTTCCTGTCAATCTTACCCTTACCTTCGTCTATCACCCCAGCCCTGCCCAGGTTCCTCAGGAACCTTCTCTATCAATCACCCAAACCTTCACAGGTGATTCGTCCCTTAACCCTCTTTCCAACCCTAAGTTCTCGCCTTTGCCCCCTGTGGCCCCTCATCCCTCCCCTGTAACCCCTCCATTGGCTAATCCTCCAGGTAATTGCCTTCCTTATAATCCCTTCCCGAGCTTTGCTCGGGGCTATTTTGCCATTGCACCCGTTTGGGACAGAAATAAAGACAACTCCTGAACAGCAAGAATCTGGTCTCTTGCTCTTGCCCCGGATCCCACGCAGACAAAGTGCTCTGCCAGCAAGCCCACACTCACCTCTCACCGCTGCGTGCCAGTGGCTCTCTGATCGTGGCTGCCAGGTGCGGTGCAGCCCCGCTGCTGATCAGGAGACCCCCACACGTGAGCGAGAGACCGCACCCGACGGCACTGCCGGTGCTGCTGGAAGAGCTCGCCAGGCCGCTCTCCTTCATCTGCCATCAGTGCTGCTTAACTGCAGAGGGCCCACTCGACTGCAGTTTAGCCAGTGTGATGCCCGTCTATATAAAGGGACACATGCCTGTCAGCCTGACCTTGGTGCTGGGGAAGGTCAAGGAGCAGATCGCCTTCAGTGTCATCATGCAACATGTATGAAGCCGCCGGGGGATCAGGCCCAAACAGCCTGGGTTTCTGAAAGGCAGGTCCTGCTTGGTCAGCCTGACCTTCTATGACAAGGTCACCCTCTTGGTAGGTGAGAGAAAGACCGTAGATCTTGTCTACCTGTACATTACTGAAGGCTTTTACACCATTTCCCACAGCATTTTCCTGGAGAAACTGGCAGTTCATGCACTGTTCACTGGGTAAAAGGCTGTCTGAATGGCTGGGCCCAGAGTGATGAGGAATGGAGTCACATCCAGCTGGTGGATGGGCAATAGTGGGGTTCCCCAGTGATCAGTACTGGGGCCAGTCCTGTTTTGTATCTTGGGGGCATGAAGGGCATCCTTAGTCAGTTTGCCAATAACACCAAACTGGGTGAGAAGGGTGATCGCCGGAGGGTAGGAAGGGTCTGCAGAGGGATCTGGATAGGCTGGATTGATGGGCTAAGGCCAGCTGTATGAGGTTTAACAAGGTAGAATGCCAGGTCCTGCCCTGGCGTCACAACAAGCCCAGGCAATGCTACAGGCTGAGGAAGAGTGGTTGGAAAATGCCTGGCAGGAATAGATCTAGGGGTGCATGCCAGCATGTGCCCGGGTGGCCAAGAAAGCCAATGGCATCGTGGCTTGTATTAGACACAGTATAACCTATGAGGTTAGAGCAGTGATTGTCCTCTGTCTGTCAGGGGAGGCATTATCACTCTACAACTAACTGAAAAGAGATTGCAGCAAGGTGGGGATGTTCTCTTTTCCCAAGTAACAAGCTATAGGGTGAGAGGAAATAGCCTCAAGTGGTGCCAGGGGAGGTTTAAGTTGGATATTAGAAAAAATTTCTCAATGGAAAAGTTGTCAGGCATTGGAAGACTCTGCCCAGGGAAGTGGTTGTCACAATCCCTGGATGTATTTAGAAGATGTGTCAATGTGTGGCATGGTTTAGTGGTAGACTTGGGAGTGTTGCATTAATTGTTGAGCTCGGTGATCTTGAAGGTCTTTTCCAAGCTAAACAATTCTAGGATTTATGTTCCTAAATCTCTGTGGCCTAGAAATCTTTTCTTACTTTAAGTGAGTACATTTTGAGTATTTATTTACTTGAGACATCTGAAAGTAATGTGCAAAGATAAACAGATTTTCTTCATACTGGAATTTGTTGTACTCAAGGAAAAAACAACCTTTGTAAATTTTGAATGGTTTCACATAATAGGGATTATCTGTCATAAAGAAAAAAAACCAACAAAACGATCTAACTAATAGTAGGCAGGGAAGAATTTAAAAAAAAACAATTACACACACAGCATTTTTCACTATTTCTCATTATGTGTGTTTATGTGACAAGGACATGTTTAAAACAAACAAAAGATGCTTCAAGGTGTTATTCTGCCAAGTTATATTCCTGTTAAAATGCATGAATGGTCACCTTCATCTAAACTAATGGGAAGGCACATATGAAATCACTCCCAATTTAGAGTATCTCTGAGGTTTATGTATGTCTATATATATATGAATGAAACAAAAGATATAGTACGTCTGTCTCACATGCCCATAAAACACTCACAAATACACATACTTATGTAGATATACCTGCATACACAGCTTCATACAGAAGGTAATTTGTCTTCATAAAAATCTTTTCAGTGTAGCCAAATCATTTTTTTCTACTAAGGAATATGGTAAAACATGGCTATAAATGGTATGATACAACATTGCAAGGTTGGTGGCCCTTCACAGTTTTTCTCTCCAATTATTATGTCTGGGGAATAGTTTGTTCTTCTTAAGGACTTAATGTCCCTGGCCAGCCTTTCAGGGAGGAAATTGCATGTTGATAATGTGATTTGGGGGCTGTGATGACTTGCTTAAAATTTGGATTAAAGCTACCATTTTTTTTTCATGTTATTGCCCATCAGAAAGGTATTACAATAATACCTTTAAATCACATGAAAATAAATGTTAAGATGGAAATGAAAGATTTCATATGTGTGTCTACCATTCTTTACCCTTCATTGCACCTACACAATACTTAAAAGTATTTAAAACTAATTAAAATGAGGCTTGAACACAGTGATCTGAGAAAGAAAAAAAGAGTTTCAGTCACATTCTTTTTTATGATTTCTCAGTGAATCTCTGTTCTTCCTAGAAATATAATGGAGGGGTAGCTGGATTGCTCTGGGATTGGTAATATGATGTCGAGTCTTTTATTTCTGCATTGTCAGTACAATGCCAGTCTAAGTCTGAGACTAAAAGTTGTTACCATCTGATGGCTCTTCAATGGGCTATTGGAAATGAGTTTCATGGTTCCAGTTTCCAGCAGTGAGGCATCCACATCAGAAAAGCCATCATTGCACTTGGCAGTACTAATTGGCACCCTTGTCACCAGCCAAGGACTATAATGGGCTGATGGTAGTTCCTTCAGATCAGAGCTTAGGAACATTGCTGTTGAAGCTTTTATTCCTGCACCCTGTGCAGTACATTTTTTGTGGACAGACAGAGACATTTCCAGAACTGTCAGTCTGATACTTTTTTTCCCACAAGTTACTATACTCTAATAAAAAACATTTTGTCAGAAAATTTTTGCAGAGATTCACACCATTTCTGTGTTTTCTTTTTAAATTACTCTTTTCAACAAAGATGCTTAGAGCATATTAGGACTCCCTACATCGTTTACTTACATGTTAATAGTTTTGGAGAATATAATTAAAATCACCCACTATCTTGGGTACCCATGTTGCTTCCACAGTGTCACAGAATTTTGTCTTCTTAATGTATTCTTGCTGTAGCCTTTTAAGGTGAGAACACCTAGTCTTGTCATTTTAGAAAAGTGAAATTAGGGATGTGGACAGACATCTTCTTCCAATTCCAAATGTGCTGGTTTGTAGAAATCTCTGTCCTCAGCTGCCCTCCTCCTAGAAGTTACTGACTCCTCTGCTGCTCTGGCAGAGCAGTTTTGTATGAATGTCCCTCATGTTGCTCCAGGGAAAATCAGACTAACTCTTTCAGACCACACAATTATTCTACTAGAAGTAGCCTTGCAAATTTTGCCTGAAGGCACTTGGGGAAATTTCATACAAGCTTTCGCCAGTGTTTACATGAGCTCAGTAAATTCTCGTAGTATATAACAATGAGGCCTTAATTTCCTCTTCTGACAAAGATGTGACTAAAAGAGAAAGTTTTTCCAGACTGGAAGCACAAGAAACCTTGCTAGATCTTTAGGGCAGAAAAGTATCTTAGGTAAGTGCTAGGCTAGCCAAATGACGCTAGCACTTAGCTGGGATACTTGCTACCAGACCAATAGTTAAAAAGGATTCATTCTCTTAACAGAATTCATTCAGAGCCAAAATAAGGCCCAGTTCAGTAGGGCACATGTTTTCTTTAAGGATATAAATATTTCTTAAAAGGCAATGAAATAATTTACCTATTGAATCTTAGGTTCACTTCCACACCTTGATGAACTGAGCTTTATGGTAATAGCAGGATTTAAAAAACTTTGAAAAGGGTTGAAGGAACTTGGGACATGGAGAGACAGAGAGCAAGAGAAAAAACAGGAAAAAAAGAGAAAGATGGAGATAAGAAAGAAAGGAAAAATAAAGACAAAGCCTTTAATTTCTATTCTTTTGCTAGAGCTAAATGTAATTTAAGATTCTGCAACTTGTTTCAAAAATTAATTTTAACTTTTAGTGGTTTTCCTGTGATCAGATCTGGAAGTGCCAAAATAGTATGAGGAAAGCTGTTTTAATGTTAATTTTGGCCATGGACAGAAGCAAAAGTGTGAAAAATCTCACCACAAACAATCTTTCACATTACATTTTCTTCCAGTTTGAAGTTTCAAGCAGTTAGGATTAACATTTGATTTTGGATCCTAATCGCAATTGAACCAGAACCTTTTCAGGTACTGTCATCACTAATTAGGAGAGTTGAGTCCATGTTTACCTAATAATAAATAGCTATTGAGAGCTGCCTCTGAGACGATATGAGAGCCAATGAACTTCCATTATATCAGTCCTTCAGCAAAGTATGATAAATTAAAGGGTGGAAGTCAATACGACGGACTCTGATCAGGGTGAAAATTTTGTGGTTATAATAAAGACTTTTGAGTCTTGAGAGTTCTACACTCAAACTGCTCAGGTCCTTTTTCAGTGCTTATAACTGTGATAACTGAACAATACCATGATCTCTGCAAGTCTTCTTTTCCAGTCAGGGACATTCATGAAGAATGAATCTGACAGTTTGTATTCTAATAATTATTAGAAGTAAAGACTAATTACGGATTTTTCTTATTAAGCAGTCTATGTTATTAATGAGAATAGCAGCTGTGACAAAATTTATGAATAATCTGCACATGTTTTTGAATAAAAGAAAGAAAAGATGGCAAAGAACTTCATGAGTGTGGAGGAGCTTTCTGGTATCCATGGTTTTACAAAGTTGAGATGCTAGATATATGCTTGAAAGTATTATTTGTAAAGAAAACAAAATCTGTAATAACACAAAGTGCCTCACTAAGTCAGGAAGTTCCCTCTTATATATAACAAGGCTAAAGGAAAAAATTAAAAAGAGGCTCTCTTTTTCCGAAAGAGAATGATTAAGATTGTAAACTCTTTTTTTGTAACTAGAGATAATGTCTGAATTAGAAAATACTAGAAATTGGTATCTCCCTTTTAATAAGTAATGTACAGCACACATTGCATGCCAGAATAACTGTCTGTGTATCAAGATCTGTTTTTCCTCTAAATTCATCAATTCAAGAACAATCAATCATCTTTTGTCATTTTGAGTCAGGTTCACTGCTGTTGCTGATCTGGGTGGGCAGTTGTGTCTATATGTGTATATGTTTTGAATAAGTGTAATGTATGTATGATGTAACTAGTTCAAATATATTTTGAACTGTGGGACCAGATAAATTAACAGTATTAATTTAACACCAGAGAAGAGAATGGCTGTTGCTAGAGAGGAGCTTGAACAAAGGCATAAGGAGAATGTGGCTAGGAAATCTGCCTTTAGATCTGGATCATTATTGGTGTTTGTTATCCTGTTATATTATTCTGACACTGACAGTAATCTGTGGAGTTTTTTGTAAACTAGGCAGTCTGGTCTTGATTTTTGGCTATGTTCTCTAGCTGAGTAGAGTTACTGCAAGATGATTGAAAAGCCACAGATGTAAATAGATAGACTTACAGGAAAATAATAAAGCCAGATATATGGACTTCATGTTCTTTAAGGTATTTGTTTTCTGAATGCTGTGTGCTTGCTCAGTCTTTATGTTTTTATGGAACAAGTATTTTACTGCAGAACGCTCTACCTAATTGTTGTGTATCTCTTCTCACATGAAAATCCCTAGAAAGCACAAGACTTGTGTTTTTGATAGGATTCTGGAGAGTGTCATAGGACTGGAGAATCTGGGTAGATGACACTCATTTCAGAGCCAGGGCACTGCCCTATTACAGCCAGAGCTATTGCATGTTCTTTTATTCTGTGGTTAATGCAAAACTATTCAGGGCAGCTTATCTCTCAAGATTATTTACCTTGAGTGCTTCATTTTCACAGTATTGTGAGAATAGCTTTTGTAAGAAGTGGATACTCTTGTGTAAGGTGTGGTTTTTTTTGTGTCAAAAGTCTCAGCAAATTTCTGGTGAGTATTCACCAGAAAGATTTTACAAGATCTCCAGTAATGACAACCTTCAAGGCTATTTCTTGAAATAAAATCAGATGTTGAAGGTCATGATCTAAATGTTTAATATAGGTACATGTCTCTCAGTGATACAGTGACTCACAGAGAATTATGCAAAGCCATCCATGGTTAAGGGAATCAATGAAATTGCATGATTAGCAAAAGATCTTGTAAGCAATGGCATGGAGTAGATTGGACTCGAGAAGGTAGAAACCCCAGACATTTTCACTCAAAATGATCCCCTTCCTTTGGATACTGCTCTGGTTGTGATGGCCAGATGCAGCACATTTTCAGCAAAAATGAGTTATTTTTTCAGCAAAAGAATAAGTGTCATGATGTGATTTCCTTTTGTCCCAGATGAGCTGAAGATACGGAGGCACTAAACCGCTCTTCTGAGTGTTGAGTATCTGAAAATTGTAAAAGGAGAAATTCAGAGCAGTATCTTTTCCCCTTATTTCTGGAACTCGTGAAATTGCTCTGAAAAAGAAATATATACTTTTATAGTAGACTAGATAGTGATAAGCAGAAAGTTTTTGAAGAGTATAGCCCATTGGGAAGAAAGACTTAGATAACTCCAAAAGGTTTTTGTGGACCATCTTCTCCTTGCCAGGCAAACAGAATCCTGTGTCAAGGATGAAACATATTTTCAAAATAAAACATAGCCTCTGCTAGAGAATGCACTTCTTATCTCTCCATTTACCAGGGATTGTCTTCCTCTGTTTTGCTTATAACTGCCTCACCTCTTTACTCCTTATATTTGAACAGAAACATAAGCTGATGGATTTCCTTGAAGTATGTTCTGCAAGCACATCCTCTGGGGCCACTGCATGGACCTGTCACATGCTGACAAGGTGACCTGGGTAGAAGACAACTTTTTCTTCTTTGTTAGCACATTCCTGGTGGGAGTAGTCACCTGTTCTGTCTTATCTGACACTGCGATGACACTGCAGCCCAAGTCATGCACTGATCGTGGTTGCTATCGGATACTTGCCACCTCTTAGGGCATCTTTTATTATTACAAGATACCACAAGTTTTCCACCCCATGTTCCAGGCTACTTACACATAAAATTATTCCCTAAGTCTTTTTTGAAGATAAGAGAATCTCTTGTTTTCAAGCAGCTGCCATTTATCAGTTTCTCAACACATGCTCTGTACACTGCCATCCGTTTGTGAGATCTGAGATGGAGTCTGAAAAATGGCACTAGCACCTTACATTTTTGTCCCATACAAAAGTATTCCTACACAGGTGGGTGAGCAAGCAAACAAAATCACAAACTAAATAATAATAATAAAAAAGCTCATCAGAAAATGCAAAAAAGGATTCAGAAACTAGTCAAGTAAAAATTAGACTAAGAGAAACTATAAAAGATGATGTATGAGTAGTTTTTTAAGTAATAAACATGGTTTAATTTAGGAAAAAAAAGAATAATTATTTTCTACACATGATATGTGGGTTCATGTGTCTGTGGCTTTTCTCAGAGGTCTCAAAAGGTAGCCACTTACAGGAAATAAGTAAGTTATGTTCCGTAATCCAGGGTTTGACCAGTGCTGGAATTTATTTAGAGATCTATATATTGAGCTATACCTATTTGTGTGATGGCTTCAAAGCCAGCAATTGGCTTCTCTCTCTTCTCTCTTCTCTTCTCTTCTCTTCTCTTCTCTTCTCTTCTCTTCTCTTCTCTTCTCTTCTCTTCTCTTCTCTTCTCTTCTCTTCTTTCTTTCTTTTTTTTTTTTTAATAATCTCTTATTGAGAAAGACAGTGACTGTGAACCAGGGAAGACAAGGAAAGCAGAAACACCAAACCATTGACCCCCAGCTCTCATGTGATGCTGAAACATTATGATCAGTTGAAAAAAATTCTCCTGTTCTATCATTGTGTTTGTAGTTTGTCTTTTGCTGCAGTTTTACATACATGGTGATTGCTGCTACCTGCCAAAAGTCTGGCACGGCTTCCTTGCCATTGGTATAGAATATCTACCATCGTGCTTCATGACCTGCTAAAAAAGAGCTTTTCTTGTAAGGATCTCAGGAGTTCTGTGTTTATTTCAATAACTATCTCACAAGTTTTCCTTCCACCAAGTAAGAACAGCTCTGCCCCATGGGCTGTTCTCTCCTTTAAGCCAATAATGCCCTGTGTGTGCTCCATCTGCGGAACTGCTGCCACACACAGCTGGCTTGACTAAGGATTGGGACAGGGGGGCCTCCCAGCAACAGAATTAAGACACAATATGTTTGTTTTTCTTCTCATTGCTCTGATTTTTATCTACTCTTCATTGGTGAACAGTTTCTTTTCTTTCCTGTTAGTTGAAATTTTCCCCTCCGTTTCTCCAGTGATGCTCACCACCCCAGGCTTATGGAGGTCATTGAAGCTAGAAAGCTATTTTTTTTTTTTCCTTTGGGAGCTTGCTTGCCAAGCAAGTCTTCACAGATTCTCAGAGCTCTGCAGGCAACTAAAGTAATTACAGGATAAAACTCATTAATAATATGCATAGAAAAATCACTTTTCTTAGAGAGGGAGCTCTGGAAAAGGGAGAGTATTTAAATGTCACTGATGTAAATTTCTGTGTACATCTCTGTGTGTATGTAGACATTACTTAAACAAAGAAGTTGTGGATGCCCCATTCCTGGAAGTGCTCAAGGCCAGGTTGAATGGGGCTCTGAGCAACCTGGTCTAGTGGAAGATGTCCCTGCCCATGGCAGGGTGGTTGGAATGAGATAATCTGTAAGGTTTCTTCCAACTCAAGCCATTCTATGACTCAATGATTCTATGATTTATAATGTATGTGTGCACTTTTATCTTTGTATGTCTGATGTCTACATACACTGTTGTAGCTGCTCTTACAGTGTTGTTTCAGATAGAGCACTACTGATAACAACTCTAAACCTCACTTCTTATACAGTAAATTCCTTTAACACCCTGTGCTTACCTAGTGCGGCAGATTGAACATTCATTACCTGATGACACATGAAACAAGACACTGATAACAAGACTCAATTCTCTCTACATTCATCTTGTTTTTCTCTTTTTTTACCTTCTTTTTTTAATGTGAATTTACTGACTTTGTTGCTGTGAGCTTTGTGTAAGTAACATGATCCTTACTGTATTCAGGATAAACAGTGAAGAAATTCAAATAATCTCAAAAGCAAGAAGGAGTGGGAAGCAAAAACTAATAGTTACACAAGGCCATGCAGGCAGGGGCAAGCAGTAGGGCTCCACAATGTGTGCTGAAAATTGTATATAACTTTGGGCATACATGCATGCATACACACAGACACCATTCTTTATGATTTATGGGGCCATAATAATTATTACAAAGAATTTTAATAATGAAGTAAAAATTAGATGTTTGCTGCCATAGTAATAGCCTTAAATGTAGCAAAATCAAGCCAGCAAGATTGGATTTTAGTTATTCATCTGCTCTGTTGATAATATACCACTGCATAGAGTGATGCTTCAAAAAGGGTTTTGTATCATACGTCTATTTTGGTCTGTTCTCACCATGGTGTCTCGTGGTGCCTTCTTATTAAGTCAATTTTTTTCTTTTTTTAATCTCAGACTAAATGTGATTTAAATATTCCTCACAGGTGTTATCTGAATTAAAAGGGATGACTATTGCTAGTAGCATGCTTTCTTCTTAATAGCACAATGCACACAGCTTCTTCTGCTCTCCATCCGTATGCTGCATGCTGCTTAACTGTGGCTTTTAAGGTTTCATCAATTCCTACTGACACTTTACTGATAAATAGGTCATTCAGAAATTCAACTGCATCCTAGTTTGGAGGGTTATGAGGCTGAGAGGGTACTGAATCATTTCCTTGCTCTTTCTTTCACCTCCCACAGCAGGAAAATCCCACCCAGTAAATCTTTGATGAAGGGATTATAAATATTAAGGAATTCACAGAAGTAGCTTAAATTTCCCATGAATAAAGGAAAGAGGCACAGCTGGATGTTCTTCCCATTTGAACTCAGAGTCAGCAATGGGCTGGGGTAACTATCCACCCTCCCTGAAATGCAAAGTGTGAAGAGCCTCACCTTCCTTAGCCACATAGGCTACAGCTGAGCCAACACTTTCTGGGACTGCTCTACAAAGAGTGGAAGCCAAACAGACACGTGGTCAATGCTTATCCTGAAACAGCTACCTTGAGCAGGTGAGCTGAGGGAGGGACGAGATCTCTCGTAGCCTGGTCTGATGTCCAAGCGGGTGGGAAGAGAGGTCGCAGGGGAATTGCCACAGCCTTGGGGCCATGCCAGCCTCACAGCTTGCCCCTTTCTGTTATCTTCATTTTTGGAGCAGGACTAATTATACCCCTCTGGAAGCTTCTCCTACAACAACAACTGAGAGAGAATGCACAAGTCCATAGTGCCACAGCGCCTATACCTCCTCCTTCTCAGAGAAGGTGACAGCCCACAACTGAGGAAAAACACTACCAAGAAAACAGCTTACATTTGTGTAGATCACAGAATTGTTAAGGCTGGAAAAGACTTTTGAGATCATCAAGTCCAACTGTTAACCTAACACTGCCACCTTCACCACTAAACCATGACCCCAGGTGCCCCATCTAGATATTTTTTGAACACTTTCAGGGATGATGATTCCACCACTTCCCTGGACAGCCTGTTCCAGTGCCTGAATACTCTTTTAGTAAATAAATTTTTCCTAGTAACTAATCTAACCCTTCACTGATGCAACTTGAGGCCATCTCCTCTTGTCCTGTCACTTGTTGCCTGGGAGAAGGAATCATCTACTAATAAAACTTGGATCAGAGTAGCAACACAGAATTGAAGTTTACCTCATGTTGTCTCACTAGTTGAGAAAGTCCAATTTCTTTTGTTTTCTATTTCTTCCCATGGTGTTACAGGATGTTTCTTGCCATAATATAGCTCTTAGGGGATTGTCTGGACTACACTTTGGCAGTGTGCCAGATTTTTTTGCCAACTGGGTCGCAAATTATACTGAAACCTTCTAACTCCTGATTTTTAAAGACCTTTAAAACTAGTTATTGGACTTCTGCTTTTTGGAGAATCCACAAGTGTCTTTTTAGGTGCAGACCTAAACTGATAAGAACTCACTTGGATAAACATGGATAGTCCAGCATATTGTAACTTTTAATCAATTATATTGATTTATTGCCTTTATTGATTCACTAATGTACATTGAATGATCTGATTTCTTGGACTTCTTTGTGGGGTGAGAGAGAGGGGAGGAAACAGAGGCTTTTTATTAGTATCAATTTTTCTGTGAAGCTATAAATGGTAAAATGCCAGGATGCAATGTGTTCTGGTGATATATTGGACACAATTAAATTGAACAATGACTTGCTTATGAATCAAAGCAAAGGAGGAATCATAAACCATCCCTAACCAAGTGACCATAGAGATTTTGAGATGAAAGGAGGAGCAGTTGTTTTTCCCAGGACTGATACTCAATTATTTGTGCTCTGTCATGCATGGATAACAAACAAATCTTTAAATCATTTCACTTTAATGTGTTCTTCCTTTAACAGTTTTAGAATTGATTTTTTTAAATTTTTATTTTATTAAGTAGTTGTGCATATTTAGAAGGTAAATAATACATTATAAAAACAATAGCAGTTTGACTTTTTTTTTAATATCCTGAGACAAAAACATAAAAAGTAAGGTGGGTTGTTTCACTTTTTTCTTTTCTTTCAGTTCTCTGTCAAATAACAGGCAGAATAAGAGAAAATCACATTTATAACTTATTCAGCAGTTTTGATTCTCAGGGACAATGTGTTCTAATGCAGTTGTATAATCAGTTCTTTCCTCCCACTCCTATAAGCGGGGCATTGTGCTGTGATATAGCACAATAAACTGGTAAAAAACCTAAAGGACTTTGCTAGAAATAGTCTGTTTCAAAGGCAGGATTTGAACTATTGAATTCTCCACTATTGAATTGTGTCTTATGCTACTACATAAACTTCGTAAACATTAATGTGGATAATCACAAAGTAACACATCTGCTTGTTTTATCAATTCCCTGCTTTATTAATTCAATACTTTTTAGCATACTTGAAAAGAACAAGCATAGATTTGTAATAAAAGCATCAAAAATAATGTCAGTCAGAGGACCTGGTCTCTATTCCTGATCCTACTGAAGATTTACTGCAGAAATATTACCTAAGCCACTATCTTCAAAGTTCACAGACATTAAGTTTGGATCACTTTTATGATCATCTCATCCAATCTTCTATATAACGTAGGCAAATAAGTTTTTCAGGATTTCTACTTCAAGTCTATATTGTACTTGAGCTGGAGAAAATTAGACACTTAAATCTCAGGCAGAAGGGGCCAAGGATTTGAATCCTCTTTGCCAAAGTGATGAACATCTTCCATTTTCTTCTTGAAGTTAAAGACAGCTGTGCATGTTCAATACCTCTAAAAATAAGGCCATCTTGAACAACTTTACCATCTTTCAGTAAGGTTATTTATATTTCTCTACCTCTCATCGTTGTTATGAATTCACTGCTATTTGTAAGGTACTTGAAGGGAGGTGTTATAGAAATTGAAAATATAGCCATACATCATTTGCATTGACTTGAATGTGTTCTGAGAGAGAGAGAGAGAGAGAGAGAGAGAGAGAGAAAGAGAGAAAGAGACAGAAAGAGAAAGAGAGAGAGAGATATCTTTCTAGATATGGAGACAGTGCAAGTATGAGGCTGTTTTTCCTGTCTCCTGGTCATGTACTTATCTGTAAGCACAAAATATTTAGAGGTATAAATGTCATATACAGAGGAAACTAAGATTTTCTGGGGACTAGAAAGGGAATAGGTTAATAAGAAATCAGAAAGGTAAAATAAACTAAATAGACTTGAAAATGGGAAGGGCACTGCTGAAATGGCTTTACAGTGGACACTTTTTTTCTTTTGAGCAGAGGCAAAGCAAAAGAAAATACTTGGATGATTTAAAATGCAGCGTTGAAACAGCCTTGCTTCTTGCATAGGTCTTCTGAATGGGATTTCGTTCTGTGTGAAATCAAATGCATTGCATTTCTAACACCCGGGACATATTAGAAAGTGATCTGCATTGCCTTGGGATTTTTAGCTCACACACAATTTGAGTCTATTACCACAACAATTAAAATGCAAGCATCTTTAAAAAAAATACTCAATTTATTCTTCTTTCANATATATATATATAAATATTTGGATTTTTGTTTTTGCTTTTTTTCGAGGAGATCGTATGAAAAATATCTTTCCTTAACTATGCACTACAAGTAAATCCCCACAGAAAACATGCCAGAATTGTCAGGCATTGCTTGGCATATCTTTAGTACAGAGCAGGACACATAACAAGATTTACCCACAGCCTTGGAGACAGAGAAGGGGTTGTCACGAGGACAGTTCTTCAGAGTTTTTACAAAAATGCATGGCTCCATCTGTCTTCCCTCTTTTCCTTGGCTACGAGAACAGCCTAGCAATTTCAATAACCCAACAAGGGACCTCATGCACCAGGAGAAGTGAGGAACAGATTTTTCAATTTGGCACCGTTCTGATTTATTTTTTTTTTAAATGGCAGTTGAAATAATTATCCGCAACTACAGGCAGCTGATGGATAGCATGTTTAATCTATGGATCCAGCCTCGCTCTGCACTGTGTACTGAGGATAAACAGGGATGGTAGGAGTGAGAGAGTTGTATGAAATAGTTCAAATACAAATCAAAGCTAGAATGGTTTGTCTTTTTACTGACTTCACAGAAAGGAAACTACTGGAGTTGTTTTACAGGCATCACCTGATTTCACATGGTCTAAAAGAATAAATAATAAGATGCTGATGTCCTGACCCGGAAATGCTCATGTTTAAAGCCATACTCACAGTCATATAAAATATAAAGATGTACACACAATCGAAACATACGTATATAATGAAAGGACAGCTATATTTTAGCATGAATGTATAGAAAAACTCTGCTTACTTACTGGCTAGGACATATCCCACTGTAAATTTCAATACTCACTATGGTATTTTTTTTGATGGAGAAAAATGGGAAGTTTCAGTACACTGAATTTGCTAAGCCAGATAATAATTTTAACGTAGTTTTGTAGCCCACTAGATTATTTTTAGAAGATTTAACAAGTTTCAGGATCTATCACTTTTAATATTCAGATACTGAAGGATTTTATAGACTATTTGGTGGGGTAGGTGGTTTGGGAAGCATCCCCAAGCTTCACATCGCAGGTGATTTTTTTGAGATTTGTTTATTAGACTGACGCAAGAAATCTTCTTTCCCTCTCCAACTGATCCTACTGCTCAGTTTTTTGCTTTTTTTTCCTACTTCAGAGATGGTGTTTCATAGTCATAGGCTTAAAGGACAGACTTCCCCAATGGCCACAATTTTCTGACAGTGAGTTTCCTGGTAGTTTTGCAATTACTTTCCAGAAACTGTAGCTTTTTCAAACAGTTCTTTGAGCACAGGGCAGAAGATGCAGTTGCACACATTTTGGCTAAATTTTGACCTCCAGGTAGATTTCCTTTATATTGTTTTGCTGCTGTTATTATGATTTCAGCTATAGCAATACCTAGAAGATCATGACTTGGACCAGACAAAAACCTACCAGTTATTGCACTATGAGTTGTACAAACAAAGAACAAAATCAAGTCTTCATCTCAAAGCTTATAGGCCATGTATCAGAAGAGAAGTGTAAAAGATGAGTGAGCAGAAAAGTTTAATAAAAAATACTGTTTACCATCATAGGGTCTTGGTATATCCAAATCTTAATTCCTGCAACTCTTTTCATAGGGACCAGGGCAAAGGAGAGTTATAAGCGTAGATTTAAAGGAAGGTAATGAAACAGCTCTGTTGATAGGGAATTCCTCCTATGCATGAAAATAGTAGAAATTGTGCTTAAAATCCAGCCCCAGTAGATGATGGAGACTGGTTTTATAAACTGATCAAAACAGATATTTTGTCACTTTAAGAAGACGGACAAGTTGGCTTTGAAAATGGAACTAATTAGCTATTATTGGACGAAATATTGAAAGAGAGTACAAAAAAAAAAGTGATGAAGAAGAAGGGAGTGAATAGTCCATGGATAAATCTGAGGTGCTGTGAAAATGATCTTTACCTCAGCCTTAACAACAGTTTGCTATGGGACAAAGCTATTTTTAGCAAGAGAAAGGAAGGACTCTGCAGGAGTCGAATTTTAGAAGGGGAATGTCTCAGCCCCATGGATGGAGGGGAAACCTGAGGCTTGGCTGTGGTACTGAGAGAGCACCTGGAAGACACAGGATCCAGTGCTTCATTAGATTCATGTCTGCACTGCAGGGCAAACACAGTTGTGTATGAGCACTGGGCATGTCCATTGCTGCTGAGGAAAATGAGCTCTGACCCCTCTTTACAAGCACAGCAGGGTTTGTATAGGCAGAAAGGTGAGAGCAGCCCCTGGGGATGGTGGGTGCCTGCCAAGGGCTCTGGCAGCCTGGCTGCATTCGCCTCTTAAAGCCTTCACATCTGTGCCTCTGGCAGCATGGCTTTTAATTATCCTTTTAAGCTCTGCCTCTACCCACTTTAGTCAGGAGAGCACAAGAAGAGATTTTCTTTCTACCTCTTCAGTGTCAAGAAAGGTTGCTTTGCTTTTGCTTTCCCTTGAATATACTGATCTCTGAGACACTTCATAATTATCCCCTGTTCCAACCTTAGCTGATCCTTTTTTCTCCTCTCCCTTTTGGTGACTGATTTAATTTTTTTAAATTTTATAAAGAGTGCTTTTTAATTATGTTTTTTGTTGCATTTAAATCATGGTTTTATTGCCCCTTGCAGCACCTTGAGCATAGTATAAATATTATCATAGCCTTTCAATGTTTAAAGGATACCATATCTGTTATGATAAAATATGTCATTACTAAATGTGTCAGGAATAGTCATGTTTTTTTTTTCTCACATGGTCTTTGGTTGCTGTACTGTAGCAAACATGCTTAACAGCCCTCTGCATAGCTTTTCTGTGTGAAGAACTAGGATATAACCAGTTTCTGTTGTTTTTAAAAAGGAAGAAAAATCACAGCCTCTGGCTCAGTTGCTCAGCTAATATAAAATGGCACAGTGTTATTAAAATCAATGAGACCTGGGCCAGGTTGCTCTAGCCAGGCTATTGAGTGATACTAATATATCACACAGTACATTACACTTCTAGAATCATAATATAGATAGAAATTTCCAATGGTGTCCCAAATTTTAGGCTGATTCACTCAGAAATTACAGTGCTGGATGAAGAGCATCAGAAACAACAGTCCTGGTGCTTCTTTTAATGTAAGTGCATATTATTTTTCCCTGAGTGAAATTCTGACAAATTTTAATCTTTGTGGGATCCAACAGGGCTTCAAACCATGTTTTTAGATATGTGAGGGTTTTTTTAGAAAAAATATTTTGATACCCCATTCCTGGTTTCTTTTGCACTTCATGGTAAAATTTTTTGAGTTATTCTTGCAATTCAAACATGGAAGAACCAATGACAGTTTTGATTTTCTGAGAACAAATTTACTGAGCTGAGAGCATCTGGACAGTGTGATGTGTACATGTCATCTCATGAAAGGTCACACTAAGTGTAACACAACTTCATTCAAGAGCAGAAAATTGGTAGAGGGTCTTTGTGGCCTCAACAACTTGACTGTACACTCCTACATCACAAGATCAGGGCCTCACTAAATCCTGTGTGTGAAAAATTCCTTTGAGAAGATAAAATGAGGGCTATCACAATGGAAGCATTTTGATCAACAGCACGAAAAGTAGCTGCCTGCACAGAATCACATGAACACCTGAGACCACAGCATGGCCATGGCAACTCCCTGCTGCATGAAAGACAAATTACAAGCACATTTTCTGGAAAATATGTCCCTGATGTTGTGCGGGTTTTTTTTGATGCTTGCATTTGGATTTTTGTTCTTTTGAATTTCATTATCATATGGAAAATATGGCAGATTTTAACAGATTGATTTTAATAAAATATTCTGTTCAGTTACTTCCTTGGTCATGTCTGGGACTTTAAAATTATTGCATGGATCAAAATGTCAAGCAGTTTGGAAGTCCTGAAATCATTGTCCCTTACTGTAAGGCTGAGCAGGATCAGTGCCAAAGAAAGGACTCTGAATGGGTCAAGTTGAAGAGACTTCAGGGCAACCTCATCTGTATGTAAACAGCAGAGACTGGATGAGGTCCAAGGATTAAAAGAAATGGTTAAAGGTTAGTGTTCCTAACAGCCGTAGCAGGGAATCTAACCAGATTCCAGAGATCCTGGAAATGTGGAATTTCTGTACTATTGGAAGATTCATTTTTTAAGGAAAAGACTTTGAAGTCACCAGTCACAAAGTCCTTCATGAAGTGACACTTTGGGGAAAGAATCAGTTTTTCAGGTCAGTCATGCCTTTCTTTCTCCATTAAGGAGACTGTGTTTTGCTACTATTTTTGCAGGAGTTTCTGCATTATTTCAAAATAAATCATAGAAGAATAGAATGTGTTGAGTTGGAAGGCACCCACCAGGATCATGGAGTCTAACTCCTGGTGCCATCCGGGTCACCCCAAGAATCCCACCATGTGCCTGAGAGCATTGCCCAAAAACTCTTTCTGAACTCAGACCAGCTTGGTGCTGTGACCACTTCCCTGGGAAGCCTGTTCCAATGCTCAACCATCCTCTGGATGAAAACGCCATAAAATATATGTTAAGAACAGAAAAATAATTCTATTTAAAACCTGAAAGCCAAAATATTACTTTTCAACACTGTTAAGCTATATTCCAAATAATATTATTGGAAAATACACTTTTTCTTCTGAAATTAAAAGTAAAAAGTGAAAAAAAGCCAGAGTTCAAAGAGTGGACATTTTCTAAGAGTTGCAGCACTGAGATATTTTTCATCTGGTTTTAGTTGCTGAAGTTGGACTGTCTTTTGTATTGAAATGAAGAGCTATGAACACTTTTGTACACTACTTCTTGCCTTTCAACAGTTTTCCAAGAATTCACCATCAGCCAGGTCGATGTACACACTGCACTCTGATGAGGTTTGTTTTAATGAAAGAAAAGAAAAAATAACTCATGGGTGAATACATTTCCTCAGTAATATCGCTTGTAATGATAAATGTCATAATTTGCCTAAGTCTCTGTGTACCATTCTTCCCCTCTCACTGCTAAGAATCTTTTGATCTAAGGATCATCCATGATAATTTAAGAATACAGTTTCAGATGGCATAAAAATTTAAATTCTTTTTGAAATTAAAATTAAAAGCATTTAGCAAGCAATCATAACCACATTCCAGTTAACAATTATATAAAATAATCAAACATCATGCTCTAAAACTCTGGCAGTGGGAAGCAAAAGAGGATTTTCTTGCTTTTGCATTTTACATAATTATCTATTTTTGTTACAGATGGATTTTTAAAACCTCTTCTCCACTTAAAATATCAAATACTAGTTGCAGGGTGGCAGAGGGGTGGCTAATCCTGTGTGCTTTCATGTGGCTGTAAACCATAAGACACATGGTGAATCAATGGGAGAGATGATTGAAGAGCAATTCACAGACGGGCTATGACAATGGCTCATCATGGATCCTATTTTGGGAATTGGTGGGGCTATGCATATCGTCTTTGAAGGTCACCCAGAGATATACCAGCTTCATCAGCCCCTTCTGGCTGGGTCCTTGTTGTTAGCAGGAGGGGGTGATTACACCCACGGTCCCTGTGCCAGCACGGCCCATTGCTCCTCTTCCCACAGTGCCAGTTAGCCCTGGCAAGGAAACCCCACTCAAACAGCCCAAGAGGTGCATTTGGCTCCAGAGCCACATGTTGCTCACTCCTGGCCTAAGCCAATGAGACACAGCATTGGTTTGATTGTCTCAACATTCCCTCATTAACATGTATCTGCAGATTGATTTTCAGCACACTTTTGATGGAAATTATTTCTCTCAGAAAAATCAACAGTTGTTCAGAGAAAATCCCATATGAGAAGACTTGATTTTTTCTTTATATGCTACAGATCATGGGCTCTTTGGGGCAAGATACGTTCTAACAGCAATTAGCATAAATGAGCCCAGTGCCTGGTGGCTTTAGCAAGAAGGGGATGAACACATGCCCAAAACTTTCATGGTTTTTTCTTTTTTTTCTTTTTTTTTCTTTCTTTTTTTTTTCTTCTTTCTTTTTCCTTTTTTTTTTTTTTTTTTTCTTCTTTTTTTTTTTTTTTTTTTTTTTAAATAGGCATTTAAAATAGAAAGGTTTCCTCATCTGTCTAATTCACCAAGGGTATTTTGGAAATCCTGTCACTGACAGGGGAGGTTTACATGCTCACACAGAGCAGCTTTATCCTTTGCTTGAAGCCATTTGTTCATGTAATTGTGTTATCAGCTCATTGACCAGCGCACAATGCATATGCAAATGTGTACTCTTAAATTGTAATGACAAAAAGTATAATCATCTAAAAAATAATTTGAAAATCACATACTCTGAGTATGGTCTGTTGCTGTGGAGACTTGAGGGTCCTTGACTGTCTCTGCTCCGCTGTTGGTGTTAAACCAAACCTGTGTACTCCATAACTGAATTACTCTCATGTCTTTGGTTTCCAGAGGGACAGAGTTAAATGCTGCCTGCCTAAGAAATGCTCAGCTGAATTATAAAGCATGGAAGCTCAAGCTGCAGTGAACAGTCACTCATGTCTTTCCTTTTGCATGACAATCACCAGCTGAGTGGAACAATGATAATCTCTTTTGGTAACACTGCTGCTGCTATTGCATCAGGAAGACTGATGTGATGGAGGTACACAGGAGTGTCTGATCTTCCAGGGAGCACGTGAGTATACCACAGTAGATACAACTATCTTGGTTATCCAGGGTTAGGAGGCAGAAGGCACGGTGTCACCTGTATGAGCTAGACTGTCCTGTTACTCACAAAATCCATTGGCATTGCTGCTTCCAACTCCAGCACTGCTGATAACTCATTGTCATTCAGAGATTATTCAAGTGTTCAGAGTTAAAGCTATAGGACACATTTTTAGTTGGTGCAAACTGGCCAGGTGCCCATCAAGAGATGTCTACTATTATAAGTTTGTTGGTAGGATGATGATTCTATATGGTCTGCTCTGGTCTTCAAATTCTATGAACGACACTTTTGACAAAGCAACTTAGTTAGGAAAGCTAATTAAAGAGCACATGGCTTTCACTGATGACATACACCTGTCCACAGACACTGAGAAATTTTAGGCTGGCTCTCTATTTGCATGGTGTCGTAGTTTGACAAGGGAGGAGTTTGGGAAGTGAGGCAAAAAGTTTGTGTGTAACTGACAGTTAGGGAAGCCATGGAGAAGTTGGACACACCTCTGTGAAAAACACATGTTAAAGATGAAAAAACCCGGGAACTTCCTCTTTCTTTTCCGGCCGACAAGAAGGTAACACGCCCCAGGCCCCCATCTTGGGGCCGGGTGGCCTTGCCGCGGGGCCCGGGCCCCCTTCTCCCCACCCCGGGGCCCCTGCCGGCCCCTCCATCGGCTGCCGGGCAAGAGAGGGAGTGCTGCGGGGCCGGCCCCTTTTCGGGAAGCCTGCCGGTCTCATCCTGGCCGGGCCTGGGAAGCCCGCCGAGCCCCTTCTCAGGCCAGGTCAGGCAGCCCTTCCCAGGGGGGAGTGGGCCCCTGTCCGAGGGGTCCAGGGGACTCCAAGCCCCATCTTGGCTGGGCTGGGCCCCAGCAGCTGCCAGGCAGGAAGGCGGGGGAGCCCTGGCCGGAGCAGGGCTGGCCGCGGCTGTTAAGATCTTGCCATCAGGTCCCCTCCCCTAGCGCAGTTGAGACCAGAGGCAGCCCTGCAGCTGCACAGAGTGGCCCTGCGGCTGGAATTGAATGCAGAGAAAACCAAAGACAACCATGAAGCTGATCCTGACACAGCCCAGCCACAGCTCCTGCCACAAGTTACCGGCAGGTCAAGTGACCATTTGAAGGGTCCGAGGGACATGTTAACCCTTTCAGTGCTTCAGTCCTCCCTCGAGCGAGAGAAAGGAACAAGATGCAAGCATGTGAAGGAACAACAGGGAGATATCATGCGTCAGTGAGGGAAGAAGTTAAGTCCCAGATGGGAGGGATGAGAAGATGCCTGCTTGGGGCTGAAATCATCTTGTAAAGCTATAGAGAAAGACTTTTTTTTCTTTATAACATATGAGATTATGGGGAGATGAAAGTGTTTAAATTGATATTGTGCAAAAGCCTCCATGCTGAAGTAAGCAGATGTGAATGTAGTTGCGATTCCATGAGAAGTTTGAACAGAGAGAGAGAGAGAGGACAAGTCCTGCTGCCCACAGGAGAAANCTCATCCTGGCCGGGCCTGGGAAGCCCGCCGAGCCCCTTCTCAGGCCAGGTCAGGCAGCCCTTCCCAGGGGGGAGTGGGCCCCTGTCCGAGGGGTCCAGGGGACTCCAAGCCCCATCTTGGCTGGGCTGGGCCCCAGCAGCTGCCAGGCAGGAAGGCGGGGGAGCCCTGGCCGGAGCAGGGCTGGCCGCGGCTGTTAAGATCTTGCCATCAGGTCCCCTCCCCTAGCGCAGTTGAGACCAGAGGCAGCCCTGCAGCTGCACAGAGTGGCCCTGCGGCTGGAATTGAATGCAGAGAAAACCAAAGACAACCATGAAGCTGATCCTGACACAGCCCAGCCACAGCTCCTGCCACAAGTTACCGGCAGGTCAAGTGACCATTTGAAGGGTCCGAGGGACATGTTAACCCTTTCAGTGCTTCAGTCCTCCCTCGAGCGAGAGAAAGGAACAAGATGCAAGCATGTGAAGGAACAACAGGGAGATATCATGCGTCAGTGAGGGAAGAAGTTAAGTCCCAGATGGGAGGGATGAGAAGATGCCTGCTTGGGGCTGAAATCATCTTGTAAAGCTATAGAGAAAGACTTTTTTTTCTTTATAACATATGAGATTATGGGGAGATGAAAGTGTTTAAATTGATATTGTGCAAAAGCCTCCATGCTGAAGTAAGCAGATGTGAATGTAGTTGCGATTCCATGAGAAGTTTGAACAGAGAGAGAGAGAGAGGACAAGTCCTGCTGCCCACAGGAGAAAAAGGGGCAGATCTCTGTTCCCAGGAATGAAGACGATTTTAGAGATAGATAATGAGGACTTTTGCCTTTGAACTGATCATTTTTAAAATAATACCCCATAAGTCGACATGGCCCATCGACAAGCTGTGGGAAGGCTTGTGGAGATGGGAAAGACTTGACGTTAGCACATTTTCCCCCAGGTGGCTGCTAGTTGTGAGAAAGCCACGAGAGAACTGTGTTTCTTCCTCTTGTGGAGGAGTCTCCAGAATCTTAACAAGAAGAACTTCTCTCCCTGAGTGTATTGTAGAAAGATTATGTCAGAGGTGGTAAACTGACCAGAATTTTGGGTTTGGTTCTTTGCATTGTCAGTGTTCAAGGGAAGGGTGGTGGGGGAAGGAGAAGTGGTCTGAAGGGTTTGTTTAGATTCTTATTACCTTTTTTTTCCTTTTTAGTTACTGTCGATAAATTTTTGTTAATACCCTCTTGAAGTTTTGAGCCTGCTTTGCCTTTCTCCTAATCCTATCTCACAGCAAGAAGTAGGTCCATTGGCTGGGAAATCTCAAAATTGGTGAAAATTTTGAATTGGTGAACCAAAACCACTACAGATGGAAAAGGAACCTTGGCAAAAGCAGGAAACTTATTTTGGCACCCTTTGGTGACCTGATAGATAGGAAGGAAGCTTGTGGGGCTGGATTTTCAGTGCAACTTAGAGGAATCTCAGAACAGGCTTTAGGCTTTCCCAGGAGAGAGCTGCTTTCCTTTCCAAGGACAGCTCTGTGAGGAATTTCATGTTCTCAGGCAATGGACTGATAAAGATTTTTTGTAAACTTCCCTTATTTTCCAAATATCCCTTTTGTTTACTTTTCCTTTTCTGTTCATTCTCAAAACATTTTTTTATGACTCAACCCAACGGTGGCAGAGAGGCGTTGTGCCACCTGGCCAATCATATAATGGTTAGCAAGTGGTGGTATAAAAGATGCCTTGTTACAATAAAGTTAAGCCTTCTGATCTTCAGAAATCTTGGGAGTCTCATTTCATGCAATCTATCACAGCGACAGAAGCTCCTGATACAGACCACTCAGATCTCACTCTTGGGTTGTCTGCATTGTTGTATCCAAAGGAAATGAGTATCTATGCTTGAACAATTCAGGGTAGAACTGTTCAGAAGTCTACTCTTGAAACAATGACTAAAAGGAAAAACCAAACATAAAAAACAGGTAAGCAAACAAAGAATGAGCTGTAGCAGGCTGCCAGATTTAAGTCACAGCCGTGAAGTCCTGCAAGGAGAGAAAGTGCTTCTTTTAATCTCAGGAGCAACCATATGC
This sequence comes from Irena cyanogastra, assembly GCA_013397155.1. Taxonomy (NCBI): domain Eukaryota; kingdom Metazoa; phylum Chordata; class Aves; order Passeriformes; family Irenidae; genus Irena; species Irena cyanogastra. The sequence goes on along the minus strand of VWZV01008034.1, from coordinate 561,278 downwards.
CTAATTGTATAGTCAGCACAGCATAGCGTTGGATCTGCTTGTAGAGACATGCCTGGTTTTGTGCTTTGCCTGGAGTGAACTACGCTCTTTACCAAATGAACACATATATTGACACTCACATATACTCTGAGTTGGAAATACTGGCCATTGCAGCCAGTGGAGGTGAGGAGTAACTGTGGAACTGCACGGAATGTGGTCAGTGAGTAATGTGGAGACCGTTCTGAGCAGAGGGAAGGATATACAGAGAGTATGAGGATGCCTGGTGCAGATAAATGTGTCTGGGAATCATCTGAGAACAAGCTAGGCAGAAGAACTTCTTCACAGAAAGGGTGATTGGGCAATGGAAGGGACTTCCCAGGGAGGTAGTGGAGTCACCATCCCTGGAAATGTTTAAGGAAAGACTGGATGTGGCACTCAGTGCCATGGTCTGGTTGACAAGGTGGTGTTGGTTCATAGGTTGGACTTGATCTCAGAGGTCTTTTCCAGCCTCATTGATTCTGTGGTTCTGTGAGTACGGGATGAAATTATTTAAAACTTGCTGAAAGGACTCTCAAGGTGTGCAGAACCTGCTGAATGTTGAAGAAACAGCTGGAAAATATCTCTGTCATCTTTCAGCTCTTTCAGTTTTCTGTTGCTTGCTACTGACATCTACTCCTTCTTTACTGTTAAGTAAAAAGGAACAACTTCCTTGTTTCTTTTTGAATTGGTATTGTAAGAGCCCCTAAAGGCCAGAAACCTTAATTACAAGCAAATATTGAAGATAAAATTGATAGAAACAACAAAAAGTTATAAAATGCATAAGATATATGCTTCCTGGCAAGATTTTAGGGCAAAATTTTACTGTTGACATTTTCTTTAAAATTCTAGTTCTTTAAGTTGTATAACTTAAAACATCTGTCATGCAGTAGGCAATCTCTTTACATGACTATTATTTTTAATTAAATGCTGAAATCCTGGCTGGGAATCAACACATGTTTATGAATTTTCAGGCTTTTTTCAGGTTCTTAAGTAAGATCTCAGCATTGTAATTTTTGACAGGTCTTTTTGAAAATCTCTGTGTGGATAGTGTTATCTCAGCCAAATTAATTCCTAGAGTAATTCAGTTTGATTCATTAAAGACTTAGCCCTTGTGAGATTTTTTTGGCATGTCCATTGCCTTAGAGACATAACTGTAGACATAACTGTGTATGTAAACTTTTGATCACCTACAAATTAATTTTTATCTTTACCAGTGGCATTGTTGTTTTCCAAGCATTTGATGATTTGTGCAATAATGTCACTTGAGAGAGATAGGAATATCATGTATGTGCCTTTAAAGAAGTTGTGTCTTTTTCACTTTAACCTCTGAAACAACAATTTTCCATCCCTGAGCAAGGCATACATTCTAGCTTTACCTACTGATGTTTTTTGAAACATTAGATGTGTAGATTTTTTTTTTTAATTTTAATGAGTCCTTATTTGCTTTTCTCTCTCTTCTTCATGGGGCCAGGGGCAAAGAGGGAAGGTGAAAATCAGCTCTGCTGAGGGATAGGTAGGCAAGCTCCCATCCTACTAAACTCAGTGGGAGGGTTGCTACTGATGTGAATAGGTCTCTCTCTGATGCACACAGCTCTCCTGTAACATCCAGCAGGCATCCCAACAAGTCAGTACAAGCTTTGGGCAGAAATGCATAATAGGGAGAGAATGCATTTTTAAAACTTTCCTTTATTTTTACTCATTTAAAATTGCATTGCTTATAGAAGGCAGCAGACAGAATATACAGTCTGTTCTGTGTGGCTGTGAATAACTGCTGTGATTCCTGCTAGAAGCACTCACACAACATAAAAACTCTTTAAAAACTCTTTAATTTCCCTTCCCTCTCTTTTTTCCTCAGAGTGCCTTTATGTTCTTTTGATGGAAGCTAACTGCAATTAAATGCTGAAAAGAGTTAAAAATTGGGTAACTTTTCAAACTCAGAAAAAAAGAGATTTCAAATCTGTGAAAGATGATTTTGACCATCTAGCTTGACCTCCTGCAAAGTACAGGACATGGCATTGTCAATTCTGTAAACAATGTAACCTGTGCTGGACTAGGATAGAGCTTCCAGAAATACATCTTGACTTTATTTGGAGACATCAGACAATGTAGGATCCACTACCTTGTTTGACAGCTTATTTCATTATTCATGTTGTTAGAAAGTAGGTGCTATGTTGTTAATAACAGCAGATCCACCCATTGCTTTGGAAATACTTACTGTTTATATACTCTACTACATGACTGTCTTCCCTCTGAGTCTGAAGCCTTAATTTGAAAATATCTGTGCCATGGATAATCCATTCAGGACAGGATTTATGGAGATCCTGTGGAGTGCCAGTTTCTGTTAATTAACGTAGGAGTTAGAAGCCAGAGAAAACCATGGGTTCTGCCTGTCCGGCTGCTGTAGTACAGAATATCCTTTTCTTCACACTGATGCTGAGCTTCTCCACTCCTGGAGACTGTCATTACCAAGTTACAAAAAGCTTCCACCCTCATAGGCTGAAATCTTGTGAAAATGGTTCCTTTGGCATATTTGCAGCTCAGTGAAAGAGCTTTCTTGTGTCACTTCCTGCTGATCTGCACTGCTCAGGGAGAAGGGGTAAAAATGAAGTTATAGTTGGGCCAGTAAATGAAGTTATAGTTGGGAGTTTGGAATGACCGGATTCCTAGAACCAGTAATTTGGAGCTCCAATGCAGAAAATATATTTTGGAAATTAAAGGAGAAAAAAATATTTTATAGGCAGCTGTGCATGTGCTAAGATCCCAAGGGAACAATTGACTTCTGCAAATCAGAGAAGAAATGTATTTTTCAGGCTATAGTTAAGAAGAAAGAGGGTTAGAGAAAAACATTTTCCACACCTGAAAAAACAGTTCACTTTTCAGGTGGCTGTTTGGAGTAGCAAAGCAGGTATACTAGGAAAGTGCAGTAGTAATGACGTAGGAAAAAACTTAATTCTCAACTGATTTATGAGGACTCACCTCACCACTGCGGAGGTGATGGGGATGCCAAGTAGCAATATCAATGAGACCTCTTATTTGGCACAATGCAGCATAGAACAGGAGCTGCTCTGTACGTGCTGTGCTTGAGGGAGCCTTAGACACAAGCTGGCGTGGAAGGCTGCTCAGCCTCATTCCCTGTGCTTTTCCCTGGAGAGCAGATGAGATGAAAACGTTTGATCCATTGAGTGCATGGTGTGGAGGAGGATGCCATCCTCCCAAAGCAAAGTTGGAAGGTAGTTTTGATCTGTTTGCCTAGAACATTACAGCTTATGCATCATCTCAGGTACATCCTCTGAGCTCTGTGCTGCCATACCAGCATTACTTCCAGCCTGTTTTCTAGTATATATGTGAACTCCTTCCCTGTTAAAACATAAACGAGCCAATGAAATTTTTGGATGGAAGGTAAGTGATGTGTAGCGTCTCACTGTTTCTTCCTTCTGAATGGAAAAAAGTGTGATTAGCATATTCTGGTAGTCATGCTTCCTCCTCAAGGTCATTATAGTGCTCTTCTGATGCCTTAAGTTTTAACTTTCATATTTTCCAGAGTCTGTACTTCATTAGTATATGACTCTGAACTTCATATAAAGTGTTAGCAACTTCTCTTCACAGTTTAGTTAGAAAAACCAATCCTTTTCCAGCCAGAGAACCAAGGACACCACTGCAGCTTCAGGCCCAAAAAGAATAAACAAGAGTGAATTGAGGAGAATGATTTGGGAGGATGGGACTTCACAACCTGAAGCTGTAATTGGACAATTAACCCCAATATGTAAATGGACCAAAGCTTATGAAACTGTGAAAACATGTGACCCAGCATTCATCTTGGGCAGAGCCACAGCCAGGCTCCTGTACTGCCCAAGGTGTTTCCTTTGAAGGCCTTTCAATAAATACCTACTTTATTCCTTTAACACTGTCTAGCCTCTCTTTTAGGTAGCCTCTCAAGGCATCAGTTTTTGTCAACCCTGCCAGGACTCAAACCTGGAACCTTTGAATTAGAAGTCCAATGAGCCAGGTTGTTTGGCAGTCATTTCTTAGAGGTTTAGGTTCAAATATACTCACATTTGTCTCTCTACTGGCAGGAGTCAGCTCTTGCTTCTACCCATAGTTAGATGAAGCTCCCGTTTCCTGTCCTGATGCTTCCCCTTGTTGCTTCATGGTTGCTGTTGGCAGGTGACATAGAACCTGCAGCTGCAGCCTGGGAAGGTAGTCCTTGCTAGTGTGGGGGTAAAACACTAACTAGTAATGGAAACAATTTTGATGATTTACGCTCTTTGTTTTTGATTGTTTCTCCTGGTGTCACCTTGGTCTGTGAGCATGTGGGTGACCCCTTCATCACGGCCTTTGAGATAGTGATGAGACTTACTTAATCATCAGTTCCTTAATAAAACTGTTTTAATAAAGCTTCTTATAATAAGCAGTCTTAATAAAACTGCTCTGTAGTGATATACATATGCCTAAGACATAATCAGGGCTCCTACTATGTGCATTGTCCTTGCCAAAGATTTCTTCAGTAGAATACCCTTGTGATGGCTGGGAGCATGTTCACCACTCGTGGCAGCTGCCGGTAATACTTCAGCAGCTCCTGCTGATGAGACAGAAGTCAGGTCCAACACAGTTAATGACAGGGCCACTGTAGCCACAAGGGAGTGGCATAGCAGAAGAGGCAGACCTACAAAAAGAAATCAGACTGTTCAGTGGGTGAGCAGGAATTGAATAGCTCAGGGGTTGGTATCAGTCAAGCATATTTCAGTTAATAACAGCTAAAGTAACCTACAATTTCTTTTTCTGCATTTACCACTAAACCAACCTTCACTTTTGTTACATCTCATCAGACTCTTCCTATGTTCTGCAAGGCTTTTCAAATTTGGTCAGTACCTCAGTGGTTTTTAAAGGTTATCTTCTGATAACCGCCAGTGAGGTATCAAACCACGTGGTAATTTAAGTGGCAAGAAAAGGCAAGTGAATTGTAGCAGCGAGGCACAGAACAGTATGGAAAGGCAGGAATGGGGTGAATGAATCATCCATGGCACACAGCTGCTGGGGCAGTACTTGGATTGTGCACATCCTAAGCACTGCCACACATCCCTTCTTCACACAGTCTGGGATTGCAGGCGATTTGCCTTGTCCCTAACTACAGTTTATTGCTGCCTTCCCTTCTGAGGTCTTGAAAAGTCATTCCCCACTTTCTACAGACTGTGTCTCCAATGCAGGTGGGAACAGGGTTTTGAGCCACTGTTGCACATGCAGCCTGGGAGATAGCTGATACTCCTTCCATGGTCTGGACTGAGTTGCTCCTGCCGCGGCTGCTTGTAAAAGGGAAAATAATCAACAACTACTTCACGCTGGAATTGTCATAATTATTCTTGAAAAAGTGCCTGAAACACACCTTTATCCTCTTTGCTCCCTATCACTAGATTTAATGACATTTAATATTTCTGCCACTACCTCTTGCACAACAGAACAAGAAAGCAGCATAATGCTATCTAAGCATGATGCAAACAGAGCACATTTATTTATTTCTGTTCATTAATTAGACTGCTGTAATGCTGCCAGTTTCTCCTCCACTTTTCAATAGCAGTAGGTTTTCATTCATCTAATAATGATTTTATGACTTGCAAAATGGCAGAGAGTAAAATTTCACATGATGAACGTGTCTGCCTGGCTTCTTTGGTGGCTTGAGTTTCTGGACACACAGGAATAGAGAGAGCCCGGTGGAGAAATAAACTTGAATTATTGAGCCTTGGCTGTAAACACGGAGCTGGGAGCTTATTCTATCTGACTTTGTGTGCCGGCATCATTCTTTCTGGTGCCCACTGGATAGTGAAATCAAAGCAAAATCTCAGCAAGCCAGAGAAAAGAGAATGAATAGAGGAGGGAGATCAACAGAAGAGCTGTTAACACTTCTTTGCATATTTTAAGGGCAAATGGCCTTCGTCTGACTTCTTATGTATTACAGCTGCATTTTAGCCAAGTATTTCACGATTGAATCCAGGAGCTACCGGCTTAAGCCACGTTTCAAAGCACATTTTCCACAAAGGAAACAACAGGTGTAAATCTGGTACCCTTCATAGTTTGTTCCAATGGCTAATCACACTCACTCTGCTTTATTTCTCATTTGAATTCATCTGGCTTTAGCTCCCATCCACTGATTCCTGTTATGACTCCCTGCTAGATTGGTTTAATTTTACTTCCCACACCCTGCTCCTTTCAGATTTATTGGCCAAGTTCTTCTAAAAATAGAACAAAAGAAAAAACAGTTGGCAGAGAGAGGGGGAGAGAGAGGGAAGGGAGAAAGGAAGGGGGGAAGGGAGGGAGGG